>JANPWX010020026.1:0-15292 GCA_024734555.1 Trochalopteron elliotii
GGATCAAAGCTGGAGTAAATTTCTATAAACTCTTCTCATTATTTCTGGAGTATTCACCAACTCTTTCAAGCATACTGGGGATTTCAAATTGGCCAGCAGGATATGTCAGTAGATCCAATTTCTATGGTTCCACAGACAAATTTACATTTTTTTTTCAGGTAAATGATTATGCAACAGCAGTCTGTCATCAGCCCCTGCTCCCCACTTTTTAATTGTAAATGCATACATTGCAAATCAAAAACACTCAAGTTCTGAGCTAATCAGACTGCACTACAAATAAGCATTTGAAGAGTATAAATTAAGGCCAGTACTTCCCTAACACATACTCTCACAGACTACTGCTTCACAGCTTTGTTCCCATAAACTGAGGCCACAGAAGAGAAAGGCATTGATGTGCAGAGTTAAGTCTAACAGTCAAAGGGATCAAACTCCAGTTAAGATTAATATTGATTCCACATTAATTGATCATTCTAGAACAGTGAAAAATAGGACAGCATATCTCAGGTTACTGAATTGACAGGAGCTGTAAATGGGCCTTTCCCTTTTTCATTTATAAATAAGGCTAGACATGATACTCTTAATAAGCATACTTGCATATGCATCCCTTCTGCACAATCCAAAACCGCCAGAAAGAGAATGCTGACTAGTCATTCAGGTAAAATTCCTCTGCACAAAAAATTCAGTGGCTCCAATAATTTCTTCAAACAAGGCAGCTGATGGTAACTTCAGAAAGCAATGCCAAGTGGCTAACAGGAAGATCAAAGCATTTTACTGTCTGCATCAAGAAGATTACACTGTTAGACTAAAAGCAATACAGACAAAGTCTGATGAAAGAATAATCCATTTTCTTTTGGAACTGAGCAGTTTGGACATTAAGGTATTTGGACAACTTTACATTACAACTCCATACCAGAACCAGCTGTCTCAGTTCTAACATTTATGGTCCTCTCTTTTCTTAGTTCAGAAAAATACTTCTAAATAAATGGATGTAGTATTATTGCACAGCCAAAAATAAATTGGTAGTAGAACTAGTTAATTGCTTTTTGCTCTGTTAGACTACTCTCTCAGGAGATACAGGGTGGAATCAAATTTTCTCTCCTTTTCCCACACAAAACAGGAAACGGATTTCCATCTGTTGGTCCAGATTTGCACCCTTTTGCCTAATAAATGGAGTAATTTGCTAGAATAGAATCAGGTTTGTCACATCTGTGAACAGAAATCCTTACCCAGACTTTAGAAAACTGGCCAGTTCATTGGACAATAAACACTGCACTTGCTGGTACTTGCACACATTTATAATACAAGCACTGAAGCCAGGAAAAAAAAAAAAGCTTTAAATAACAGGCTTTCCAGAAGATGGTCAGCTAAGCAGGGAAGGTGAGAGGCTCCTGCAGTTTCACACCAAAGGCACTGAAAGAAAGGTGAAAGATACCTGAATAACATGAAATTGCCCAAACTTTCCAATATGAAAAGCTTGTTCTTGCATCTCTGGCAGGTTCAAAATGCACACATCCTTATATAAGCTCATTAATATGTCTTAATAGAATTCTTAACCTCCTTTTTTCCAAAGTTCAACTGTAAATATTTCTGGGTTTCATTGTGATGTGATGGAATGGAACCTCACAGAGCAAGTAACAATATTCTTGCTCCATAAAACATGGTTTGGAAACTGTGCTAAAGGAGATTCTGTGCTGCATGCTAAATGCATGCAGGCTGCCTGTTCTAACCAACTGAAGACAGTACAATTCACACATAATTGCCTAGCTCATTACATCAAATCTTGTAAATATTTTATTACACTGCTTTACAGAAAATGCTCTTTGAATCTGCCACTGCTGCACATTCTACACCTACTCAGCCATTATACTGGGAAAAGGTGAGTGCCATCATCCACAGCAGAGAACATGGCATCAGAAGCAGTGCAGCAAAGAAAAAGCAAGTAACTGCAGAGAATTTATACTGGCTACTTTCTCTGCATGGCAGCCTGAAAATTTAAGTATGTCTCATTAAAGTTTTACTTGTTGGTAGTTCATTCCTTTAGCAGAAACCCTGCCCCACAAAAGGATGTGTAAAAAATGGCAACAGACAAAGCATGGAAGCTGCTATAGCAGGAGTCTGATACATAAGCTGTATGTTTTAGGTGGGAAAATACTTTATTGGGGTTTTGCCTAAAAATACCAGCACTTCCAATCCACATAGTAAATATAGCTCTCAGCTTCCTTGGCTCCTCAAGTCTCCTGTGGAAAGCAAACTCCAAATGAGACATTGCCCAGAGATACTTAATCCTTTTGTGTTTGATTTCAGTCCACTCACTATAGCATGAGGCAGTCAGAATTTATACCAGACTCTCCTTCCACATTCCATTCACAACTTCACTTCATTAGCTTGTCTTCTCCCCCTCTGTCCCCCATGTTAGCTAAAAAGCCGTTAAAAACTTATAGGTAAAAATGATCAAGGTGTTCCCTTTCTATGCACACTGAATGATACAATGTTGGAAAAAGTCAAATGTCGGGTTTGTAAAGAACCACAACTGTAATGCCGTGTTTTTGGTAACTAGTACTGGAAGCTTGGGTGGGTTTAATTTGTAAGCAATGAAGTCACAGTAGGATAATGAGGATTAAACCCAAATCTGAAATGCACCTTTACCCCATCCCTCTTCTTCCCAGCCTTGACTTCATTCCTGATCCTCTACCTCCTCCTCTAAGCAACGGAGGGAATGCCACCTCTCAAATCCACCCACTATCAAAACCTTGGCATGCAAACCCATTTCACAGCTGAAGAAGCCAATATTTCAAGTTTCATTTGCATTTACTAACGAATTGTTTGTACTGCTTACATGTAAAACACTGCTGTATTTTTTATGTAAGTGTTTTAAATATAGAACTGGCCTTTAAAAATGAGTATTTGTGGAAAAATATTAAAGGTAATAAATAGCTGTGATATTCAAAATGAGGACAGAGCTATGAAACTAAATCAAGGATCCAGGCATCCACATTTCTTAAAAGCACAATTTTTCAGTTAAGAAGTAAGATGTAGCCCTGTAAAGAAAAGCTATACATTGAACCACTAAACCCTTTGGAAGAAAAACAAATAAACCCCACCATCTGTGTTAAGTATACAATCATTACTGCTCACAGGATAAAGAATCTACAAGCAGAAATGTTACCTCCTCACTTACTACTGGAAAAGAGGTTGGTCTTTGGTTAATTAAATCAATGACAGTGGGTACCACAAGAAGATCTAGCACATTTACTAAGATAATTTCTGAATATACTGAATAAAAATTGGTACTTATCTTAGTCGGCCTTTAGCCCCTGAAAAAAAACAGGTGTACTTCCATGAGACAGTATATTACCTGTTCTCTTGGGACAGATTTATTAATGGGAATAATACCTGTGGAAAATAATTGTCAGTAGCAGAAACAACTGAACAGCATAGCTGGTATTGTTGGAGAGATTGCACAAGAACTTCCACTTCAGAAGTAGATAGGCAGAACTCTCAGTACTAAAATCAACCCAAATCCCAAAGCACACATTTGGTGCCACTGCTTGATTATTTCCTGGATTCGAGATGCATTTTCTTGCATTTTGATGTTTTTGTGACTGAAGTGTGACTGTATTTTTAGCATCACTATTTGTGGCACAGAATCCCTGTTTATGGCAGACATTTAAATTTACTATCACTGTGGCTGATGTTTAACCTATTACGTGTGATCACTTAACATCACCCAGCTAGTGATGAAAATTCTTCTACCTTACTCACGTTTCCATAGGTTTTCCTAAGTATGCACCTTGGTAATTAATGGAACAGCCAGTCTGCATGTTTATTAGCAAAACACAAGACTCTGTTATTGAAGAAAAAAATGTTTTGAACTGGGAATATTAACTTTCGTAAGTTCTGTTCCTGTCATAATCTTAAATGTGTATTTAAAAAATATGAAAATGTAGAGAACACCCACTTATTTCACCCAGCACTGTATCAGGATCAGGCACAAAAAGTTCCTCCATCTTCTACAGTCCCTTTTAACTGGCCATTTACATACACATATATTATATATATACATATATATTACATATTCTCGTAAGAACTCTGGGGTACTTTTACGCCTATAAATAAATAGAGGAAGGATTATTTTAATGAGGAAATCATAGGCACATCTATGAAACTCAGAAAGACATATGGCAATACCAGCTGAACTCTAGATGAGGGTACAGAGAGTATGTATATAAGCTTCGGCAGCATGGGCCAACTTCCAAACTATTTTGATGAAAAATTAATTTTAAACTAAGAACCTGATCTGTTCTATTTATTTGGCATTGACAGCTCCACAAAAGTGATGCTTCTTTTCAGTGACATTAACCAGCGCAGGTTTGTTATTTCTTTTAATTAATTGAAGAAAGTTGGGTGACCTTTTTCACTTGTGTCTAAGCTGTTACACAAGCAGCTCACTTGTTCTCTGTTTACCAGAGAAAATCATCTCAAAGACAAAGATGTGAACCACCACTTAAGCACAGGCTGAGTGCTAGAGAACACAATTCACTTCATGCAGGCAGCACCTCAGATTTCAATCTGTATCAGCACTGACATGCAAGTGACATGCACCAGCTGGGTCAGAAAACATCCCTGGACTGAAGGTAAATCATGCTCCTTTTCAGAAAAAGCCCATGTGAGTACCAAGTGAGCTGTTCCTGGTGGTGTGCAAAGACCTGCACAGCTCCTCCAGGCTGTGCTGGATAGCACAGACACTACTTTAGATCATGATAAAATCTCTCCATCATAAACAAGAAGTAACACTAACAGGTACTTGCTAGCACTGAATCATCTCTCTTCATTGCAATGTTTCTCTTTATTGCAATATCATTTTAATTAGCACTTACAAGACAGGCCTGTGAGATCTGGTGAAGCATGGGGCACACACCATGGCATCCATTTAAGGCATCCATTTCTGTCTGTTTAATAATTATGGTGATACGCTGAACACTACCCAGGATATTAGACATTCATTAGGATGTTATGTTTGCTCTCTAGGAGGGATTTTATTTTTTCATATTACTTAAGTCTATGCTCTGGAGTTAACCCATTTTAAACACTCATAAACACAGGGAAGATTAAGTTTTATCTGTATTTGAGTTTCACAAGCTTTTACTGTTTGAAAAACTCCAAACTCTGGATAAAACTTGTGTTTTTTATTGATGCTCTCTGTCCTTGCTTGATCCCCCACAATCTCCCCAAACACAGCTAATGTTCAAACCACCAGTTCAAATATGGGAGACTGGAGAAGGATAAATCATTATACAACTGAATTTCTTATGTAAACTCTGAATCCTAGGAAAAGACGACATAAACTCCAATCGGTTTCTGCCACTGTGGATAATAAAAGCAGATCTTAAAAAGGCTTTTGCTGGTAGGACAGGCTCCATAATTTATTCCCAACAGCATTTTAATCTAGCCAACCTCAAACAAAACAAGAAGCACAGAAGGAATTGCAATTCTGAAATGCTTTTCTCCAAGTGTTTCCCAGGATTACTCTGCTTTAACTACCCTTGCTGAAGGTTGTACCTTACATCAAAACCAGCTCTTAGTTTGCTAGTTTGACCCTCTAAAGCTTTTCCAATTACTCATTTCCCCTAATTTCTCAACTATCACAGAGGAATAAAGAGGGCTGAACAGAGCAGGAAAGAAAAAAGAGGACAGAGAAATTCAGTTTGTCAAACCTACTACTTTCACAACATGAGAACATTAGTACAGCACTATAATGGAAATATTTTGGTAGCTTCTTTTTAGAAGCTTTAATGTAAATGTGCTTTCAAAAATACCTTAAAAAGAGTATTTATAAAACTACTGATCAATCTTTCTGCTTCATCCCTCAAAGCACACATATTTTTATGGGACAATATTCAAAGAAAATCTTGAGTCACATAGAGTGAAACTTGTACTACAAACATTTCTCCAGATTTTAATTCCAGAGTTAAGCAAAATAAATTTTAAATTCACACTCTGATGATGAAGAAAAATGAACATGACGAAATAACTTGCTGAGCCTCATATTTTTCTCTACAAGCATGGGCAATTTGTTCTGCTCAGGATTAAATGCATACCTGAAAAATTTTCACATCTGAAGAAGCTACCTTGAGAAGAAAAATAGAAGGGCACGAACTTCTTACAGGAAACTGTAAAAACATTCTCTTTTCTCTCTAAACCCAAAAAACATTGGAACCTTACTTTGTCTGAACAAAGGATAGCTTTTCTCTAGTATTCAGTTCCACTAAAGATACGATTTTATCCCTGTTTCATGTAAAAATGGACATTCTTTAAATTCAGAAAAAGCTGCAGAGAATAAGCTGCAGCTAAAAAATAAAACCCATTTATTTCCCAGGATTACTCCATTCCAAGTACTTTTCAGCTAATGTGCACCCCTCAGCTAAAGCCTGCCCTTAGTTTGCAAGCTTGGTTCATACATTTCCATTTATGGAAATGTTGGACACCCCAACTTCCAGGTGTCCATGTACAAAACTCTATCCCTGATCCACGTACAAGAGTTTTCTCTTACTGTGAGTTCTGTAAAGCTACATTACAAGCATGTTACACAGTTGTAGCAGGAAGGGAACAGCTTTACCCACAGCCACAAAAGGGGTACAAATGCTGGTCATGTATGGCAGCAGTGGTTACACACCTTGATGTTCACTGATCATACTTAAACTGAAGCACCCTGGGCAGAAGCCACAGGAAGAGTCCTGGAGGTGGGAGACTCTGGTTCATGAAAGTTAAAGCAGCTGCACAGCTTTCACCAACACCACACAGAGATTCAGGCTCTGTACAGAAAATTTCTTCGCTGTTTTCAATAGTTTGAAAAGGGGTACTATGGTAATATTTTAATATTTATGAAGAATTCAACACAATAGAGAGATTAAAATATTTTTCTAGCAGTTTACTAAGTTTTATAAATACCAACACCCACAAGTTTCTATATTTCACAAACCCTGATATTTATCCACCATCGTAAGAATAATTCAGTCTCAGTGATCTCATGAGCTGCATTTAGCTGATATTACACAAGTTACAACAAGCCCTCTGCACCACCACCCAGCAGGACACACTAGATCCCTTATTTTCCTAGCCTGCTATCAAAAGCAAGCCTGCAGCAGCTCTGCAATATCCCCTCAGTCATGTCTGGCATTTTTACAGCTTCTCTGCAGCTGGCACAGAAAGGCAGAGCAAAGGGACAGGTAAGAAGGCAGAACACAGCCATCAGTCTTTGTTATACCTCAAACCTTGGTAGCAAAGCCAGAGGTAGCAGCTTCCTCTGCCCAGGCACCACACACACACATTCCACACTGAGTTTTCTCTTCACTGCTACTGCCACGAAATACAATTTGCTTCTGGAACAATCTACAGCTCATAAATAGTACTGGATTACATGGCTTGCAGCAAGTACTTGATTTTTCCTGCTGTCATCTCTCATGCACTGTAACCCCTCCCACCTCAGGCCCATATTCACACCCACCACGTTACATACAAAGAATCAACATCTACTGCCAGTACGTTTTATTCAGACCTCATTTCAGCATAAAAGATCCACAAGGAAAGAAGACTGAAGGACAAATAAAGCATCATAAAATGCAGTCTGTGGGTCACTGCATGAGCACAGCTATAACAAGAGAATAAATCACAAAACCACAACACGAAATACCACTTACTTACAACAGGATCCACACGCTGCTCTTCTTTCCTACTCAAATTGCAATGGAGCCAGGGCTGCTATGGCAGCTCCAACACCATCAATAATCTCACAGGTACTTTTAAATCACCAAATTCACCTGAGGGTGAAAATACCCAGATCACACTGCCTATCCTGAGCCTTTCCGTAGGGTCAGGACTTGGAGTCACCAGCATCCACAGTAATCCAACTTTTAACTTTTCCTTCAGAGGAGAGGCAGCAACTACCCCAGCCTGCCCTCAGGTGTTCTCAATCTCCTGGCACCACCCCCAGGCTGCCCCCAAGGGCAGGGAACAAAGTTAATTAAAGTCATTAACAGCTTCAGCTGGGCTGGCCACAGCTGTGTCAGATCCTGGATACAAACGTTCACATATTTAAACACCCCCCAGCACACCTGAGTGGTAGGGTTAGTACTCACTGAGGTTACAGGAGAAACCACTAAGCACAAAGACTGGGATTTTAATCTGGAATAGGTGATTTACCCTTTAAGGTTACACCCTACAGGTAGAGAGCAAATGGGAAGGAAATATATCTACATAATAGCATTTTATTAATGATACTTAGCTGAAACACATCAAAGCCTTCCTTCCTAGAGGTTTAGTGTGTTCTTACACACCCAAGCAGACAAGAAAAGCAGTGTCAGTGATGAAAAGGTACTCCATGCTCAGCCTTCTTCCATCAAAAAAAAAAAAAGATATTATTATTGAAACTTTCATCTCACCAGACATCCTGGAGCAGAACCTATAGAACAAAGCTTTGGAAAGCCTCGCTGATTGCTCATGTTTTCAGCACATTTTGAATGTAGAAACAACTCCCTGAAGGAAAGACCTGTTCAGAGGAAAAGTACAGGAAAGCAGCAGCAGCAAGAACCCATGTGCTTGCTGTAGGGATTAATTACCTGTGAGGAATGCTGAGAGCCTCCTCTGGGGGGACTTGAGGGCCAGTTATCCTTACCCAACAACATCCTCACTGTGCTGGGAGAACAAAGCAGTTCTTACCACTCACCATGTACTGCACTCCCGAGGAGAGATACACAACCTCATGGGACTCACTCAGAGCACATAAATGCCAATAAATTTTAAAAATTGTATAAATTAAGCAATAAAAGTAACACATTCAGACCCAACTGTGGGTTATTTAGTAAACTATTTTACAAATACCTAAATGTTTTCATCTAAACAAACAATTTGAATACAAGTTTTCATTTAAAATCATACTATTCCACCACATCCATGAAGCTAGAGACAAATTTCAAAGGGAATATATGTATCTACAGGAAGCATTTGATCTTCTCTTTATAATTAATCAGTTAACAAATCAATATATTCCTTGCCTCTGTATTTATAGCCAAAATTTTAAATTAAATTGTTAAGACATTCTTGCTCATCAGAAACAAGCAGGATTAAAAGATTTTTACTGCAGACAAACAAACATGAAATTCAAAAGATCATGTTGTTTTTCTATACATTGGGAGGACTTAAATTTATACACAAATATTTCTTTAAAGAAAATGGATTTAATCTTCTCTCAAGATTCAGGATATTCTGTAAAAATTACTGATGGTTTTAACAGCCAATCTGATTGTTTTCCAAGTTTCCAGAATACAAAAGCTGCAAATGCACAATAATGCTTTGGGAGATTTTCAAATGAAAGGGAAAACCACTCCTAAACCCTCATGTTATTGCTCTGACCTGCCTGGTCTCAGAAATCATTCCACCTTCATGTATGTTTAGAATTACATTTTTTTTCTCACTGCCTATCATGTCCTTTACAGAGTACAATATCTGGGGACTTTAATTCTCTTACACCCTTCAAAAATAGGATGAGCTCCTTTTAAAAGTTCCAGAAAGGGACGTCCTTGAACAGTCTGCAGGAGAATTTGTTTCCTTTCTGCTTCAAATCACCAGATCTTATCACTCTTCATAAGACAGAGAAAAAAAAAAAAGCATAAAAAATAAAGATATGAGGACTTTAACATCCTGCCCTCACAAATAGTCTCTGTAGGCTCTGTAAGCTTACAAGTTTCTAACATGAAATTATGCCAATGATTTTACTGGAGTAAAGAATTTAAAGTTTATTCAACTGCTCTTCACCTCAATGATAAATAAGATCCAACAATTAATGACTATTTGTGTGCTGCCCATCAAAAATGTTACATGGATCAAAGATGAGCAAATATCTAAAAGTGCTCAACAGAGGTGGGAGAAGGGAGTAAAGAAAACAATGAGCAAAGATATTAACATATAATCAAACTGCTATCATCAGTTGGGATTATTTATGTACTCAAGTTAAATTGAGTTCTACCAGAGTTCTAGAAAATTAAACTTTAGAAATGCACATAAAAATCTTGGGTGTAGCCATTATTCAATCTTCAAAAATTAATAAAAGTTCCAAATTTATTTTCATATTTCCAGATTTCTATATTCATACAAGTATTGGAATGAATTTAGTCATCAGAAGTGTTCTAATCTTTGGACTTTTAATAATAATTGATTAATTGTGGCATAGCAGTTTTCAACTGGGCAGATTTCATTCCAAGTTATATGACTGACTCATGTTTATCATGTACATAACAGTTAATGTTGTAAGTAGCACAATGAAACATTAATAACATGACTGGTTACAAAATTTGTAGGACAGTTAGTCTTTATATATTTTAAACCCATCAAGCATTCCTGCATTTAAACTAGATGTTACCATTTGTAAACTAAATAGCCCTTTGGTCTGTACTTCCCATGTTAGCTCAGTAAATTAATGCTTGCAGGGCAATTAAAAAAACTAAAATAATCTGGAAGCACTAAGTCCTGTTGAAAATGTAGCAATATACTAAGTGGGTGGGGTTTTTCTCCAAGGAATTCAATTGTGAAATTGCTGTTTTGCAAAAGTTCAGGCAGGTTTGTTTTTTTTTTTTTTTTGTCATCTCTGACAGAATCAGCAAATGTAGCTTTGCCTTCAGCATTTGGTGTTTACATGGACCTCCTGATAAAAAGTAGGGAAATGCCAGGTGAGCACTGAAATGACCAATGTCACATTTCAGCATTATTGATAGAATTATTTTCCACACTTTTTCACAACACATGATAGAAAACCCATTCACGTCAGAAGGTGAGAATATTAAACAAGTTATGTATTTTTTTCTAAAAAAATATGGGGTATTTAACAAAAAAATAGATATGAAGTTCATTTGCTTCATATACTAACTACACCTACAGTCTGGAAACACTGAGATGTAACAGACATAGCAATATCATCTGTACAAACAGAAATGTATTTGGGAATAAAGGTTTATGCAGGTATTTTTGTAAAGAAATAGCAGTTTAAAAGAAGGACCCAAAGCAGAGAGATGCAGTGAAGTTTAGGATGTATTAAACAAACAAACTCCACAGTTGTAACAAGCAAGGCAAAGTTTTCAAAGCTTTTGTGAATCCAGACACCACTCCGTCCCCCAGTTAGAAAGTGAGACAAGAACTGCACTCTTGCAATATCCATGTGGAGCACACTGTGGACAGCTGTGTACATGAAGTTACAGAGCTAATGAACACACCATTATAACTGCACAAGCAGGGAGAGCATCTACACACCCACAACAACATTTTAAGATTTTTCTCCTGTCCAAAGTCAACAGGTTCTCGTTCATCTCTGCCTGTAATGGATGCACATCTGAACTTATTTTATTCAACTTTCTGAAACAGGAGAATATTTTAAAAAATACTTTAGGTTACCTTAATAGGACCAGCTGTGGAATGTTTTACCACACAGAAGATTTGCCAAGAAAATGTAAGCAGAGAAATATGAAACTGCTTTGCTTTAAATATAACATTTGATAACAAGAGCTGCAATTACTAATCAAGGACATCAAAGACAAAACACATACACTCCAAATGTGTTTAAATGTAAACTACTCTTTCAAAAAGACACAGCTTCATGCAATGTAATTAAATTCCTACCAATTATAGCATTAGAAGATTAATAGTAAAAATACAAAACATAAGTAGGAAAGGGAACACATAGGACACAACAGGAATTTTTTTTTAATTTCCCCAGAAATACTATTTTTTGTTTATGTTAATCATTAAGCAGGCAGACAGAAAAAAGAAAGACAAGATGGGGCTGTAAGACTGAGGTTTTCTTCTTCATCACTTCTCTTTGTTTCTGTCATGCTATCTTCCTGATATCAAAACCTGTTTCTCAAGGTTATCTTCCAGCCCTTGCTCTTTCTCAGCCCCATCCTCCTCTTCTCTAACTCTATCTTGATTTAATTTAATCTGATTTAAGGAAATCCTTCCTTAAATTAAATAATGGTGTTTGGCTTTACAGGTTACATGCTCCTGGCAGCAGGTATTACAAATCATAGCGGGAATCCTGGAAGAACTTTCCTGTAGTGGATATGGGGGAGACTGACCTAAAATGGATGCAAATAAATAAAGTCCAAGCCCTAGGAGCCTCTATTTCAGCATTTTTCCATTCAGAGGCAAAACATAAAACAATGCTAATTAATGACTTTCCTTCTTCATATATCACATTACACGTCAGTTAAAGATAGATTTTGAAGTTTGTGGCCTGACAGTACAGTAAATCTGGCTTTAAATTTGACGGTGCTGGATCAAAATCAATACAGTCATACAGGATAAAAATGCTGATCCAGCACAGGCTCCGCCTGCTCGCTCGAAATCACTCCAAGCATTCACAGAGTAATTCCATACCAACCACTTTTCTGCTGAATAAGATGTCTCAGAAACACTGCTCTACAGACAAGAAAGACATTACAGAATCAATCTTATGACTAACCAAGGTGACAGGAACTCCACAGATCCCTTGTTCTCTATAATCTGTCAGATTATTTGATTTCCCACTCGATCACACTGAGATCAGCTTTGTACAGCAGTGCATGATTAAATTCCATGGAGCAGCCTGTGCCCAGGCTAGACAGAAACACAGATGCTTCTGGGGTAAGAAAGCAGCATCCAGGTCTTCAGGGGTCAGGAGTGCAAATAAACTGTGACTGTGGGTGAGAAGCGCAGCTGGTTCCACAAACTGGATGAACTCCTGATTGTCTCATTACTGACAGTTTCCTCTTTTAGGTAAATTCATGTTTCCAGTAACTTCTGCACTCTCTGCCCTGGAGGAGCTGAGCTATCAAATCCAAATCTTGGCATGCCTTACTTTCCCCCTCTGGAAGTGGGTTGTGTGCCTCCAAGATACACGAGGACACATGAACTCAGTGGCTCCTGTTCTTTCAACAAGTTCAAGAAATACTGAACTAAAGGTTATATCTGTAACCACTCCAAGAGGACACCACGTTTATGCTGCCCCACAAAGAAATAGGACACAAGAAAGGCCAAATCTGCACAAAAATAAACAAAAACCTAAAAAATAAGTTTGAGAGAGAATCTGAATAAAATGTTAAGTGTTGGAATATGAAACTTCATTTTGCGAGTGACAACACCATGGAAACGGAACACTGTAAAAAGTACAAATTTTGCTTTTAAATTGCTTTCTACTGTATCAATTTATAAACACTTAGAATCTACAGCTTGGCAACATAATTCAGTTTTATATGATATCGTTTTCCCATCATCTGTCTTCAAATAAATATCTCAAATAATATGTAAGCAGTTTTACCTAGAATAAAAGTCTGTAACATTAGAATAAAAGTCTGTAATACTGTTACAACATGGAAGTGGCATTTAGTAAATGCAACCAGAAAACACAATGTGATTCAGTAAGAATTAATATCCTAAACTGATGCACAATGAAAACACATTTTCCATCATATCTGTTTAATGCAGCCCGTTTTCTCCAGTACACCAAGGCAGCAGAGGCAGCTGGGATCCTGTGGGGAAAGAGTCCACAAAGACATTATGGATTTTTGCCTATCCATACTCCAGCATAAGGAATTAAAAATACTGATACATTGTTTCATCCCCTGATTTTTTTCAATTCTTATAAAGATGATCAGATGCCTTCAAATTTTGCAGCTTCTGCTTCCCTGACTTCCACCTTCTCCCCTGGCTAGGCAGAAGCCAGTGGATGGCCTCTGAAGCAAGTTACACCTGGGGAAAGGCTGGGAAGGATTTCAAGTTGGCAAAACACAACAGACTCTACTACTGGTGCTTGGCCAGTGGGAATTCCCAGTGTTCAACCACGGAGCTCGAGTCTCTTGTTCTGTCTCAGCTATGCAAAAAAACCCTCTGGAGATACGTTTTACATTTAGTGTCAAAAAAGAGAGTTTTGTTTTAGGATTGAGAGCAGAACTGTTCATGAACAGTTGTTCATAAAGAAAGATAAGTAAAAATGCAAAGCTCAAGATTATCATACCCTTGTGGGGTTGATGTTAAGATCCAGGCTTTGAAGAAAATTCACACATGGATTCCAGAAATTCCTGGTTTGGTTCTAGGTCTCTCTTTAATCCCCATAGTTTGTAACCTGTATCTTACAGATTGAACTAGATGCATGTCAAGAACAAAAAAAACAAAAATTATAGCTCTCATACCATTCTAATTCATTCCTCACTATACATGGACAAAAAATGCTCCATGTAATAAATATTACATAAGAGGCAATACATTTCAATAAAGCAAATCGATATATTTTTGAAGATCAGGTGTAAGATGGGCCATATTTCACTTAAATCTTCAAAAAAGAAAAGAAATTATTCTTAACAAGCTAGTAATAAGCCTGACATGAAGAAAAAGTGCTGAATTATTTAATGAAATATGTTGAAAATTTCATATAAGACATCAATTAATTCCTTGTTTTCTAAACATAAAAAAGATTATAACTCAGAGCTCAAAGTGATTTTAAGCAGTACCTTTCCTGAATTCTTCATTCTTCCCCATAAAAAACGTGTGTTTGGTTTGTTTTCTTCCAACCAAAATGAAGCACCAATCATATTTTCAAAAAGTTCTTACTAGGAAAAACAAGTTGATGGGAAATGTTTTAGTTAGTTATACTCTTGCAGGTCGGGTTCTGAGTCTAGGATCTGGATGTCAACGAGCCCAATTTTACCTCATCAGCACCCTGGATTTCTACAGGCAGAGTACAAACACTCTTATCAAAATCCAGACCAAAACAACTAGGTAAGAAAATTAAGAATAATGTATTTGAACTTCACACAAACACAACATTTTAAAATTAATGCTAAACATTTTTTTTGAGAATCTGATAGCTAATTCTGGAAAATACTGTAGTGTGAGGTGACCCACAGCACTAAAGCATTAGGTAATTTCATTCCTCTTCAAGAAAGCATACAAACATGTGTTTAACTTTAATCACAGATCATCTTACTGCTTTCATCTGGACATAATCATTAACCATAAACACGTGCTTAAACGCCTCATTGGAAAGGGATGAGATTACCCACACTCCTACGGTTATTTTGATGCTTCTGTGCTGTGGTGAGTGGCCTCTTGGCATGAGCTGTGATGCTGACAGCAGACAGGAGTTGCACTGCCCTGCAGCACAGACTGCACAGTGCCTTCCTGCCTGCTCACCAAGGGATGGGGTGCCTCATGCCAGACACTCCCTGCCCCTGCTCTCTGTGGGCTTGGGAGATTTTAGCCTGCTAGCAGCTGC
>JANPWX010020028.1:0-11931 GCA_024734555.1 Trochalopteron elliotii
GGCACGGCCCGGGCGGGGGCCGCCCCAGCCCCGGCCCCGAACCCTCCCAGCGGTTCCCGGTCCCTCGCGGGGCTGTTCCCGAGCCTCTCCCGGGACAGTCTGCCCGCATCCCCTTCCTGGGGGTCTCCCCAGAGCCCCCACCCCAAAACCTCCCGCTGTGAATGAGGGCTTTGAGAGGGTTATTGATTGATGGGGCTATTAGTTATGGAGCGATTAATTTATGAGTTTGCTATTTCATTTAAATTATTACGGATGTCAATTAATTTAATTCATCTATCTATTAGTTTATGCCTTTGTTGTGTCTCCGGGGCTCAGCAGTTGCCCTGATTTCCCTCCTTTCAGCCCATTTCTGTGTCCTCGGGGAGAGGCTCAGCCAGAGCAGGAGGATGGATTTGATCCCACAGTTTTGGGGAGAAACTGGAGATTTTGGGAGTCCCTGGCCTCGCAGGGATCCTGGGGGGTGGCAGCAGGTTCCTGCTGAAGCTCTGCCTGGAGCTGAGCAGAACATTTCCAGAATGAGTAGAAGTGAGTGGAGTTTTTTGGGAATTGCCCTCCAGGCTTCCCCAACAGTCAGATTTGGGAATTAAAGCCCCACGATGCCATGAGGTGACCCCAGGAGATGCTGCAGGAGGAATTTCCCACCTGGAGACAGGATGGTCCAGCTTTTGGGAAGGAATCAGCTCCCAGGGCTCCAGGGGATTGTGTCTCCCCTGGTCCCACTTGATTTCCTGGCATTGGGAGAGTCTGGATCCTTCCCTCTCCTCCCTTCCCCGGGGACACGTTGGGCTGGTCCCCCTAAACCTCTTATCCCACCTGGATAATCCCACTTGTCTTCCCTGTGCTCCCTAAACCCTCCTCCTGGCCCTTTCCCAGGGCTGATCCCACATTTCCCCTCCCTCCTGTCCTGATCCCAGTGGAGCAGGAGCCCCCTGAGCTGATCCATGGCCCCATCCCAGAGCAACTTCTCCATGGTTGTGGTGGGTAATTAACCCTTGGAGGATTAATTAACCCTGTGGATCACCATTAAGCCTGGAGAATCTGGCCACAGAGATGGGAAGATCCATCTGTGCCTTCCTCAGATGTTCCAGCTGCAGGGAGAGCCCTTCTTCCTGCTTTTCCCACTCTGGGGCTCATTCCAGCAGCATTCTGAGCTGCAGTGAAGGAATTGAGTTCCCTCAGGGCTGGTCCAAAGGGAGCTCAGGACAGGTTTTGTTGGGATAAGGAGGAAAATCCCAGCCTGGCTTTGGGGGCTGAGTCCAGCTTTGGATAAAGTCTGAACTGGGTTAAACTGGAGCCCTGGAATTCCTTCCAGGAGCTCAAATTCCCTGGATCTCACCTGTGGTTATCCCAGTGGGAATGTGGAGCTGTGCTGGGATAAAACACCATTTCCCACCAGCTGTGTGGGCAGGATGGCTCCAGCTGCAATCCTGGAATTCCGTGGGACCCTGCCCAGGGCTGGCAGTGCTGGGTGTCACAGCCCAGGTGGGGATGGACATTCCCAGGGAGAAGTGTGGCTGCAGGTGAATTTCCTGGGAATGATTTCCCTGCTGCTCTGACTCCACAATCCCTGTGATGGCTGCCAGTGATCCAAAGCTTGCAGGGTTTCCCTGAGGGAATTCTCTCTCTAATCAGCTGTTAGTGTGACATTCCCAGCTTTTCCTGCTCTGGGATGCCCTGGATAACTGAGGTTGGTGCCATTTGCCTCTTCCAGCAGCTTTTCCCTCCTAAAACGTGGAGCTGCTGAACTTGGAGTTGCATTTCTGGGAGAAATTCTTCTTGCAACTCCTTTGTTATCTGGAATATCCAACCCTGTGCTGGGCTGATCCCAGCATGGGCAGCAGGAAATGGGGAATCCTGACCCTCTGTCCCCACCTGCAGAGCTGCCCCAGCCCTGGATCCAACAGCAGCAGGACCTGGAGCTGCTGGAGGGATCCAGAGGAGGCCCCAGAGCTGCTGCAGGGCTGGAGCCCCTCTGCTCTTTGGGATAAAGTGGATTTTGGGGGGTCCGTGCTGTGGGATGTGCTGGTGTTTGCTGGGAGATTGGGAATTGGGGTGGTGGAGGAACTTCCACTGTCCCAGGCTGCTCCCAGCCCTGTCCAGCCTGGCCTTGGGCACTGCCAGGCACCCAGGGGCAGCCACAGCTGCTCTGGGCAGGAAGATCTTTACAGCCCATGGATCCAGTGGGGTCATAAGGGTTGGGAATGTGGGAGCAGCACCTGGGATCCAGCTGGATGTGGGAACAAAGCAACTCTGAGCTTGGGAGGAGGAGAAACCAGGGCTCAACCTCCCCTGGCGTGGGGATATTTCCCTCCTGGGAGCAGCAGTGGCAGAGGATGAAGGATTTGGGGTGTCTGCAGGGATTTGGGGGTGCAGGGGGCGGGCTGGGAGCAGGGGATGGGCTTGTCCCTCCCCAGCTCAGCCTGTCACGTGGGGCAGAGGAAACCGTGGCCGAGGCACTTCCTGCCCCCAGCGCCCCAATTCCGGCACCCCCAAACCCAGGAGAGCCTTCCCTGCTCCCCCCAGAGCCCCCAGAGCCCCCCCAGCATGGCTTCCTCCTGCTCTCCTGCTGGGAATTCCACGGAGGACGAGGTGGGTGCTGGGGTTGGGGGGCCCCAAAAGCAGAAGCTGTTTTGGGGCTGCGTCACAGCCGGAGGCGCCTCCGCCTCGGGTGTGGAGCCCCCAGTTCCTCCCCAGGACAACTGGGGGGCACAGGATCATCCCAGCCCTGCCATGCAGCCACATCCTGGGGGGAAAAGGGGGGTCCTCTGGATTGGGGTGGGGCTGGGTCCTGCCTGCTGGAGGGGGAAGTGTCTGGGTACGCTTTGATCCCAGTGGCTCGTTCCTGCATTGCTCTGCTTTGGGTTCCTGAAAGAGTCCTGTGGGACTGCAGCCTTAGACAGTGGCAGGCAGGATTTCAGATGGGACATCCCCAAGTTGGGGAGTCCCCAAATCTCTGTTCTTGGTAAACAGGCCTGTTGTGTCCAGGATTTCCTTCTCTCCAAAGTCCCAGCCCCTTGGCAGGATTATGGAATGTCTTGGTTGAGGATCTTGGGGTCCTTCTCCTGGATGCTTCCCAAAAATCCACACTGCTGCTCCTGAGGCAGGGCTGTGGAGTTGTTTCCTCTCCTCTCTGTCCTGTAAGATCCCTTCATTTGTCTCCCTGATCCCAGGGATGTTTTTCCAGGCCAGGTTGTCCCCAATGTTCTTGTGTTTCCTTGTGAGCTGGTAATTCCTGTTGTCCCAGGAGCTTTTCCTTGGTTTATATTTAATTAATTCACCATAGGAAGCATGTTCTCTGCCCCTTCAGATGCCACATTCCTTTCCCTGGCCCATGAGGGTCAGGAAAGCCAGGATGTGGTTGTCCTGAGGGGTGGGAAGCAGAGGCCACCAGGGAATGGGACCCTGGAGTCACATGTCCAAGGAGTTCCTAGATCCAGCCCTGGATCTGTCTGCTCCAAACATCCACTTCCCCTGCTAAACCTGGAACTGGAGCACTCTGGGGATGTTCCCAGTCTTTTATCCGTGGAGCTTGGTGAGATCCCTGTGACATTCCCATGCCAATGCTGAAGGACAGCTGGGAGCCTGTGTGTTGGCTCCAGTGGTTTTCCAAACCTGGCACTTCAGGGTTTGCAATTTCCCACTTTTCCCAGGGAAATCCACTTTCTGGGTCATTTTCTCATTGTTTGGAACATTCCTGCATGTTTCTTTGGCATTCCTTGTTGAGTTGCCCCGGCAGATCCTCAGGGAGGTACAAAACCATGGAGAATCCCTCTGGATCTGCTGTTCACCTGGAATATATTGCTGTATATAAGAGTTGTATTTCTCTTACCTGGAGGGTTGAACGTGGTGACTTTGGGGGGGAAGCCACCATACTTTGGTAGTGGGGACATCCAGCACTTGTGCTGTGTCCCAGTGTGGAGTCCCTCTTGCCATTAAAGGAATTTCCAAGTGCCCTTCCCTGGAAAAGTGAAGATTAAAGATACCCCAGGTATAAAAAAGGCCTCTCCCCCATGGACCCTTGCAGACATTGTGCAGTCTTCTCTCTGGGTTTGGCAAGTCCATCACCCACCCCATGGCATCCCCTTTCCCTGTCTCCCCACTGGACATGGGGCCTGGTGTCCTGTTCCTCTCTTCCCTGTGGTCACTTGTCCCCTGCCCTGCCACCTGTGCCAACCACAAACCTGAGACCCTGTATAACTGAGAAAAACCACATGTTCTCCCTCTTTGGCTCCGGATTCACCTTTGGCACATGGAATAAACCCTTGCTGGAAATTGATTTGGGCTGGGAGCTTCTGCCTCTCTGCTGAGCCAGCCTTGTAACGTGTGTGGCTGTGTGAGCTGGAATTGCTGCCTGAATTCTTCTCAGCAGTTTCTCCACTGGAGAGGCTGACTGGGATCTAGAAGGGCTGCAGCTACACCCCAAAGAGACACACTGTTACATCCCAGGAAAAGGCTTTTCTCTGGAAAGCCGTGGGTTTACAGCTCCAAACCTGGTGCTGGCCATGGATTTGCTGGCCATGGAGTCACAGCCCCAAACCTAGTGCTGTCCATGGATTCACAGCCCCAAACCTGGTGCTGTCCATGCAGTCACAGCCCCAAACCTGGTGCTGTCCATGGATTTGCTGTCCATGCAGTCACAGCCCCAAACCTGGTGCTGTCCATGGAGTCACAGCCCCAAACCTGGTGCTGGCCATGGATTTGCTGTCCATGCAGTCACAGCCCCAAACCTGGTGCTGTCCATGCAGTCACAGCCCCAAACCTGGTGCTGTCCATGCAGTCACAGCCCCAAACCTGGCAAAACCCGCAGGACGGGATTGAGGGTCGCTGGGCAAGGAGGGATTGGCAGACCCCCCCAGTGCCAAACCCCCTTCTCACCCCAATGCTGGTGCTCTCCCCTTGCTCTCCCCAGCCCGGGATCGTGTCCCCGTTCAAGCGAGTGTTCCTGAAGGGGGAGAAGGGCCGGGACAAGAAGGCCCAGGAGAAGGTGACGGAGCGGCGGCCGCTGCACACGGTGCTGCTGGCGCTGCCCGACCGCGTGGAGCCCGACCTGCTGCTCCACGACTACATCGAGAAGGAGGTCAAGGTATCTGGAATGTTTTTGGTTTTTTGGGGCTCTACGGCTAGCTCAGTTCCTTGAGAGGCTTTGGAGGAATATCTCAGGTGTAGGAGCATCCAAGGATGGCAGGGAGAGGGAACTCTGTAGACCTGAGACATTCTAGAGCACAGGGTTTTATTGCAAGGGTGGGGGGTAAAAAGGGCCTTCAGCCACCAGCCTGGGCTGAAGGGAAGTCCCAAAGAGCGAGGGAGAGAGAGAACAAGAGGGTAAGAGGTAAGAGAGGAGGGAGCAAGAGAGCCAGAGAGAGGTGGCAGGGGTCAGAGTGTGGGGGAAAAGAGCTAAGAGAGCTAGACAGAGGAAGGTCCTTGTTACAATACATTCTATCTTCTTTTGTGTTGAGTATTCTAATTTACACTAACCAACCAGTACAAGACACAAAACCCTATAGAATCTACACACAGCCTATAAGAACTACTACATTACCATACTGTGTTATATTTCAAACTCTAAAAACTACTCTTTAGACTATTCTCTTTTGCTGCATTGACCTTTGGATCCCTTGGCCAGCAGAAGGGTATTGTTCAGTCAAAAGGGATTCTCCTTCAGCTGGCTGGGCTGCTGTTTTCAGGGTATATAGTAACTAAGGCTCTCTATCCTGCGACTCAAAGCAAGCTTTCATTTCTATTTCAATTATAGCTTTCATATTTTCAGAATCTTTTGCTAAGCAATCATATTTATAAGGTTTCCCTGATTCATCTTCCCCAACACTCAAGACAAAAGATTCCAAAAGAGGCTCTTCCCCCCCAGAATTAGTCCAAGGGTTTATTCTCAAAGGGTTCCAGGGGAGAAAGAGAACAAACAAGGAAGAACAGGGCCTTATCTACTCTCCTGCTCAGGAAAAGATAGCTGGACCTCAGCCAATTAGGTGAAGAAAGGAAAGAAGGGTCAAACTACATAGTTACAGGCTTCAGGGGTCCTGGGGAAAAACCATTCCCCAGAGAAATACAACAGGTATCCACAGGGCCCTGCTCTTTGGGGATTCCTTCCTGATAGCATCCCAGTGGAAACCCATTCCCCCTTGTCCAAAGTTCTTCTCCAGCTCTCCCAAAGCCCCTCAGGCACTGGAAGGGGCTCTAAGCTTTCTTTGGAGCTTCTGTTTTTCCAGGTGAACATTCCCACCTCTCACCCATGTCCAGTTTTCCTTGGAGTGTGTCCATGACTCATTCTGCCACATCCAGGACCGTGTCTGTGCTCTGGTCATGGTTTGGCTCTTCTCTCCCAGTATTTAGGGCAGCTGACATCCATCCCGGGGTACCTGAACCCCTCCAGCCGCACCGAGATCCTGCACCTGATCGACAACGCCAAGGTGAGCACTGGGCTGCTCTGGGGCTCCCAGGGGGCAAAAATCCAGCCTCATGGAGCTCTCTCAGGGCTGGGGGAGCTGCTGCTCTTCCTTCTGCTGTTGGGAAAGCAGGGAGGGAAAGCTGTTCCCAAAGGGGAAGCACCCCTGGGAGGGTGGGATTTCCCAGAGAAGCTGTGGCTCCATCCCTAGAAGTGTTCAGGCCAGGTTGGATGGGGAGCCTGGGATAGTGGAAGGTGTCCCTGCCCATGGCAGGGAGCTGGATAATCCTTCAGCTCCTTCCAAGCCCAACCATTCCATGAGTAAACCCCTGTGGATGCTGGTGTTGCAGAGAGCCCACCAGCTCCCGGGGCAGCTGACCCCGGAGCACGACGCCGTCATCAGCCTCTCTGCCTACAACATCAAACTGGTGTGGAGGGACGGGGAGGACCTGATCCTCAGAGTGCCCATCCACGACATCGCCTCCGTCTCCTACATCCGGGATGACTCTGCACACCTGGTGGTGCTCAAGACAGGTGAGTCGTGGCCGTGGAGTTGGGATTGTGCCCCTGAGGGCCCCTGGGATTGGGCACGGAGCCACCTGGGGCAGTGGGAGATGTCCCTGCCCCTGGCAGGAGGTGGGACTTCAAGGTCTCTCCAACCCAAAGCATTCCGTGAGGTTTCCATGACACCTCGTTCCCTGTCCTGTGCAGCTCTGTGCATGTCACACCTGCATGGTTTGGGAGCAGGGAGCTGGGCAGGGCTGAACCAGGGATTTACCTGATCACAAACCCTGTGGAATAAAGGAATGGATGCCTCAGGGGATGGAAATCTGGTGATGGAATTCTAAACTGTGAAAACAGCTGGACAAGTCAAAACCAGCTCCAAACTGGAGGCTTTTCATCCCATTCTCCTGCTTCAGGGCTCTTCCTCACCTTCAGGACTCCTTCCCGTGCCCTCCCTGCCCTGCCTTTCCCTGACCTGTGCTCTCCCCTCAGCTCAGGATCCCGGGATCTCTCCGAGCCAGAGCCTGTGTGCCGAGGGCTCCAAGGCGCTGACGTCGGGCTCGCTGTCGGAGAGTGCAGGGGGGCCCCTGGAGTGCTGCTGCCTGGTGGTGCTGGCCACAGAGAGCAAGGTACAGCTCCATGGAAACCCTGGGAATGCCTGGCCCTGGCCTCACAGTCACTGGGATTGCTGGGAGCTTTCTGGGCACTTGGGTCATGGTGATGGTGGAGCCACAAACTCCACAGTGGCCAAACCCTGTGGTGTGTCCCAGTCCTTCCCTGCTCTCACACCTCGTGGGACACAGATTTAGGGATGTCAGGTGTGGTTGGGCATTGCTGGAGCACCTGGAGAAGGGATCCTGGTCCTTGTCCCAACCCTGGGACACAAGAGGGTGTCCAGGAAGTGTTTCCCTTGGTCCCTGTCACCCAGAGCCTTCTGCAGCAGCACAGAATCCATCAGGACAATCCCACAACAGGGTTTTGCTGATCGGGGTGTTTTTTCCCCTGTGCTGACCTGGGAATTTGTTTGATCCAGTGTCTGGATCCAGGGATTCCAGTCTCAGCCTCTCTGATCTGCACTGAGGGTGGAGTTTCACTCCCCACATTCCCTGGGGCACCTGCAGCCCTCTGGGATGAGCCAGAATCCCAGGGAGCTGTATGGAGGAGCCTCAGCACAGAATGTGGGGGGTCCTGGGTTGATGCTGGAGCATCCCAGCTCCTGCTGCCAGATGGAAGAGGGTGGGGATGGTGGGAGGGCCATGGACCCAGAGTCTGCATGTTTCTGTCCTTGTGGGGAACCAACACCCCACAGAGCTGAAGGGAGAGGGGCTCTCCCTCCGTGGGCTCTGCCACAGCTCCCTGCTGTCCCCAGGTGGGTGCTGAGGAGCTGTGCTCCCTGCTCAGCCAAGTCTTCCAGATCGTTTACACCGAGTCCACCATCGACTTCCTGGACCGCGCCATCTTCGACGGCGCCTCCACACCGACCCGGCACCTGTCCCTGCACAGTGGTGGGTGTGCCCTGCTGCCCCTGGGACTGTCCCCTGCCACCCTCCCCGGGGCCACACACAGCCACAGGCACCCATGGCTGAGCCTGGAACAGCCTCAGAGACCCCCGAGCCCACCCAGCCCCCAGTGCCACATCCACAGGGCTGGGGACTGCACCCCGCCCTGGGCAGCCTGTTCCAAAGCCTGACTGCCCTTTCCCTGAAGGAATCTCCCCAAGATCCAACCTAAACCTCCCCTGGCACAGCCTGAGGCCTTTTCCTCTTACCCAGTCACTCATTCCTGGCCTCTTCCCTTCCAGCCAAGCCAGCAATCACTTTGTGTCTCTCTCACTTTGTGTCTCTCCTGTCTTGGGATGACACTGAGTTTGTGCCTCTCACATTCCATCTCCTAAATCTTTTCCTTCCAGATGATTCTTCCACCAAAGTGGACGTGAAGGAGCCCTTTGAGGCAGATGCCAGCACTTTGTGAGTGATCCCTGTCCCCTGGAGCTGGGATTATCCCAGATCTGCTGCCATGGGCACATCAGGGAGCTCAGGGGGGTTAGCAGGGATCCTGTCCAGGCCTGGATTGTTCTGCCCTCAGCATTCCAGGGAGTCACAGCCACTTGCTGTCCCTGTGTCAGCACGCTGCAGGGTCACCAGCTGGAGCTGAGAGAAAGGTTTTCCCCAAGAACTTGTTATTTGGGAACGTTTTCCCTCCCAGGTCACTGGAAACATGGACAGTGTTTGTGGGATGAAATCTTAACACACAAACTGCGGGTTAACATGGAGGGATGCTCTTGGAATAGCCAAGATAGAGGGATACTCTAGGATAATGTTTCACATGGAGGAATTAGGAATTGAAAATTACACATTTTAAGCCCAAAGTACAGAGTGTGGGGATTTTTCCCTGTCTTGTTCCCAACAAGGAAGCAGCCAGAGGGATAATTCCCCACACAGGGCTTCATTGTCACTGTCACTGTCACCAAAGCAGTGTTTGGTTCCCTGGGGGTCTTGGGGTGCCCTCAGGAGCTGGGGGTTTTTAGAATCATAGAATATCTTGGGTTGGGAGGCACCCCAAGGATCAGACTCCCAACTCCTGGCCCTGCACAATCCACCCCAAACTCCCAGCAGCACCTCCCCAGGAGCTGGGGGCTTCCAGAATCGTGGAATATCCTGGGTTGGGAGGCACCCCAAGGATCAGAGTGCAGTTTCTGGCCCTGCACAGTCCCAGCAGCACCTCCCCAGGGGCTGTGGGGAGCTGACCCTGCCCGGGGGCAGTTCCTTTGCAGACACTCTGGAAGCAGGGGACACGTCCCCGTCCTCCTTCCCGTCCCCACACGTGACCACGGCCAGCGAGAGCGAGCTCAGCACCACGGCCACGGAGCTGCTGCAGGACTACATGATGACAGTGAGACTGGGATCAGGGCCTGGCTGAGGGCTGGGATGGAGGAGCAGCTCCTCCTCGGCCTTCCCAGCCAGGCTGGGCTTGGGGGGCCTCGTGGTGGGCTCATGGGATGGGCTCATGGGATGGTTTGGGTGGGAAAGGGCTGTAAGGATGATCCAATCCCACTCCCTCTCATGGCAGGGACACCTTCCACTGTCTCAGGTTGCTCCAACCTTACCTGGGGCACTTCCATGGATGCAGGGGCAGCCACAGCTTCTCTGGGAAATCCATTCTAGTCCCTCACTACCCTCCCAGCTAAGGATTTCTTCCCAGTATCCCATCTAAATCACCACTTTTCCGGTGGAAACCCATTCCCTGTGTCCTATCCCTCCATCCCTTGTCCCCAGTCCCTCTCCAGCTCTCCTGGAGCCCCTTCAGGCCCTGGCAGGGGCTCTGAGCTCTCCCTAGAGCCTTCTCCGCTCCAGGGGAACATTCCCAGCCCTCCCAGCCCTCTCCAGAGCAGAGGGGCTCCAGCCCTGCAGCAGCTCCAGGGTCTCCTCTGTCTCCCACAGGAGCAAATCCCATTTTCCCTTTCCCACCATCCAAGTCCCCTCGTGCCCTGAGACTCCACCAGTCTCAATCCTCGTGACCCCCACAGCTCCCCCCTGCCTTCCCACGGGGTTCCTGGCCCTCCCAGTGCCATTCCCAAGCCCCCCAGAGCCCTGAGGGTGCCGTGGTGTCCCCGCAGCTGCGCACCAAGCTGTCGTCGCAGGAGATCCAGCAGTTTGCCATGCTGCTGCACGAGTACCGCAACGGGGCCTCCATCCACGAGTTCTGCATCAACCTCAAGCAGCTCTACGGGGACAGCAGGAAATTCCTGCTCCTGGGTGAGTGCTCCAGCCCACAGCTGAGGGCTGCACCCAGGGGTGAAGGGCTGGGGGCACCACGAGAGGAGAAACATCCCAATCCGTCTCTCCTGTGGAGATGGATCTATCTCTATGTCCCAGTCTGTCCTTCCTGAGGGCAGCTGGTCCATCCAGCCCAGCTCATCCCACAGCTTCAGGCTCTCCTCGGAGCTGTTCCCTGCTCCCACCTGGCTGTGAAGCACCTGGGAACTTCCTCCAGATCCAGGCGGCCTAATGCAGACCTGGGAACCTCCTCCAGACCTGAGACTCTCTCCCACACCTAGAAACCTCCTCCAGAGCCAGGGAATTTAATTCCAGTCTGGAAATCTCCAGACCTGGGAACCCCCTCCAGACCAGGGATATTGAAACAACCTGGCCTCTAATATCCTAGGAGAACAGGTCAGGAACACAAAATCCTCCCAGGACAGGAACAGTGTCTGACAGCACCTGGGGCTTGTCAGCTGCCCTCTGATATCCAAGGAAGAGGAGGCAGGAATTTGAAATCCCCACAGGACAGGAGTAGTGTGTCTCACATGGGGACACTGAGGACACCAAGGGGACAGGACAGATGTCCCTGATGGGACAAATTATTGGGATAAGCTCAGCAAAGCCGAGCAAGATGCCAGGTGAGGAATTAGATCACTGGGAGCTCAGAAAATCCCACTTGAGCCGGGTTTTGCCCTCAGGGAGGGGTGGCTGCAGGTCCCAGGCGTGGATGAAGGGGGACACTGGAGGTCCCTGTCCCTCCTGGAAGGCTCAGGAATGACACGGGGTGAGGAATCCCCAGGGATCCCTGTCCAGGGCACTCACCATGTCCCTGCTGTGTCCCGGCTCCAGGCCTGCGTCCCTTCATCCCCGAGAAGGACAGCCAGCACTTCGAGAACTTCCTGGAGACCATCGGGGTGAAGGACGGGCGGGGCATCATCACGGACAGCTTCGGGCGGTACCGCCGCTCGCTGGGCGCCGCCTCCGCCTCCAACGGCACCGGCGCCGCCGGCAGCTCCGACGAGCAGTCCGTGCCCTCGGAGGAGGACGAGTGGGACCGCATGATCTCCCACATCAGCAGCGACATCGAGGCCCTGGGCTGCAGCCTGGACCGGGACTCGTCCTGAGGGAGCCCGGGAAGGGCAGCTGCTCCCGCCGGGAGCACGGGGCTGCCCCCGGGAGAGCCCCGGGACACGGAGTCACCCCCGGGGGGGACACGTGGGGCTGCCCCCGTGGGGACACGGAGTGTGGGGCCGATCCCTGGGTGATCCC
>JANPWX010020029.1:0-10378 GCA_024734555.1 Trochalopteron elliotii
GGCGGTGAGCGGCGGCCGGCGGGAGCGAGCGGGGGGCATTGCAGAAACACGCGGGGGATTTCCTCGGGGCCCAGGGGCTGGGGAGCTCTGGTGCCGTGGCACCGGGCAGAGCCCCGGTACTGGGAACCAGAGCAGGGCCTGGAGCGCCGTTGCGCCGCGTCCCCCGGGCCTCCCGGAGCTCTTTCGGGGTCCCCCGGGCCTCTCCGCGCGCATCCCCCGAGCCTCCCTGTGCCCTTTCGGGGTCCCCCCTTCCCTCTTCGTTCTCTCCTGGAGGCACCCTAGCCCTTCCCGCTCCTTCCTGGGGTTCCTCTGTGCCCTCTCGGGAGTCCCCCAGGCCTCCCCACTCCCTCCTGAGGGTCCCTTTGCACTCTCCCCGGGTTCCCCAGCTCTCCCCGCTTCTTTTTGGCATGTCTGTTCACTCCCCGGCTCCTTCAACGTCTCCCCATTTCCTCCCGGGAGTCTTTTGGACCTCCTCACGCCTTCTTGGGGTTCTTGTGTGGCCCCCTTGGGTCTCACAACCCTTTCCTCTCCCTCCTGGGTCCCCCCTCTGCACCCCAAGTCCCCTCCCAGCCCTCCACGCTCCCTCCTGGTGTCCCCCGCTCTGACGCCCTCCCCACAGATGGCCGGAGAACTGGCGGACAAGAAAGACCGGGACGCATCCCCTGTGAAGGAGGAGAGGAAACGTTCCCGCTCCCCTGACCGGGAGAGGGAGCGGGACCGGGACCGCAAGGGCTCCCCGGCCAAGGACCGGAAGCGACACCGATCCCGGGACCGGAGGCGGAGCCGCTCGCGCTCCCGGTCCCGCTCCAAGTCGGCAGAGAGGTGCGGCTGGGTCCAGCGCTCCCTGGGGTTTTTGGGAAGAGCTTTGACGGCCCCACAGAAGGTGGTTAAAGGCTCTGGGGTCATGCTGTGATCCCCCCGTTCCTCAGGGACCGGCGGCACAAGGAGCGGGACCGTGACCGCGGCAAGAAGGAGCGGGACAGGGACAAGGATGGGCACCGGAGGGACAAGGACAGGAAGAGATCCAGGTGGATCCTGCAGCTTTTATGAGGGGTTCTTGCTCTCCCTTAAACTCCCTGGATGTTGGGGATCCCCCAGGGCTGTGTCTGGTGTCTTATCCCACGCTGTTTTCCTTGGAAGCTTGTCCCCGGGCAGGGGGAAGGACTCCAAGTCTCGGAAGGATCGGGATGCACGGAAAGCAGAGGAAGAGGAAGAGAATGCTCTGAAGAAGGAGAAGGTGAGGAAGGGGTGGATGGGGCTTGGCTGGGAGTGGTTTCAGGGGGATCCAGGTCTCTGGGGAGTGGTTCCAGGGGATCTAGGTCTCTGGGAGTGCTGCTGACATCTGGCCTCACTTCCAGGCCCAGCCGTTGTCCTTGGAAGAGCTGCTGGCAAAGAAGAAGGCAGAAGAGGAGGCAGAAGCCAAGGTGGGAGCAGGAACAGGAGGCTCTTCCCTCTGCTGGGGGTGTGGATGTTTGCAGGGACACTGCAGGGGGGACTGCAGGAGGGAACAGGGAGGGCTGAGAAACTTGGGGATGCAGAGGGACCCCAGAAAGAAGCAGGGAGTGTCAGGGGACACGGGAAGGGATCATGGGATGGAGCAGGGAGGGCTGGGGAACTTGGGAGGGTACAGGGTAAGTGGGCCAGGGAGGGCATGTGGAGGGCTGTGGAGACACAGGAGGGAGAGGGGAGGCCTGGTGGATGCCCAGGAGGGAGCAGGAGGACCTTGGGAGGGAACGGGGAGGGCTGAGGAGTCCACTGAGGGGCACAGAGGGGACCTTAAGAGGGAAAGGAGGACTGGGGGGGACAAAGAGCGCCCCTAAGAGGAAAAGGAGGGCTGGGAGACATTGAGCAAAGAGACCCCTGGGCGGGAGTGGAGATGTCTGGGGGATCCAGGGAGGGAGAGGAGGAACCCAGGAGGGAGAGGGGAGGCTGAGGGGACCCCCAGCAGCACGGAGGTGGCATCCAGGCCCAGTGTGACACTGCCTCTCTCCCATCCCAGCCCAAGTTCCTGTCCAAGGCGGAGCGGGAGGCTGAGGCCCTGCGGCGGCGGCAGCAGGAGGTGGAGGAGCGGCAGCGGCTGCTGGAGGAGGAGAGGAAGAAGAGGAAACAATTCCAGGAGATGGGCAGGAAGATGCTGGGTAAGGGGTCAGCCCTGGAGCCCCCCCAACTCAGCCCTCAGGGTGGGTGGGTGCTGGCTCTGAGCTCCTTCCCTGCTCCCCAGAAGACCCCCAGGAGCGCGAGCGTCGGGAGCGCCGGGAGCGCATGGAGCGGGAGACCAACGGCACCGAGGACGAGGAGGGCAGGCAGAAGATCCGGGAGGAGAAGGACAAGAGCAAAGAGCTCCACGCCATCAAGGTGGGCCTGGGGACCGGTCTGGGGGACTGGGAGGAGGATGGAGGGAGTCCCACTGAGCCTGGGGTCCTGCAGGAGCGATACCTGGGGGGGGTGAAGAAGCGCCGGCGCACGCGGCACCTCAACGACCGCAAGTTCGTGTTCGAATGGGATGCGTCGGAGGACACGTCCATCGACTACAACCCCCTGTGAGTGCTGAGGTGCCCCTAGGGCTGGGGGTGTCCCTGTGGGGGTGCAAGGCAGCCCCCAGCCCTGCTCCTGATGCTCCCACCCTGCTCCAGGTACAAGGAAAGGCACCAGGTGCAGCTGCTGGGCCGCGGCTTCATCGCCGGCATCGACCTGAAGCAACAGAAACGGGAGCAGTCACGGTTCTACGGGGACCTGATGGAGAAGAGGCGGACGCTGGAGGAGAAGGAGCAGGAGGAGTGAGGTTTTGGGCAAGCTGGGAGGGTGTTGAGGGGTGTGTGGGGTCCTGGCTGGCTTAGTTTGGCTGGGATGTGGAGCTGTAGCAGGTCCAGCAGGAAATTGACAGAAGGGTTGTAGAGGCACGGAGTGAGCCCTGTCCCCTTTCTCCTTCCCTTTCCTCACCTTTCTCACTCCCTTTTGTCATTTCTTTCCTTGCCTTGCTCTCCCCCCCCTCCTTCATCCCTCTGTCCTTGTTCTCATTTCTCCTATCCCCTTTCTCTCTCCCATTTCCCCCATTCACTTTTCTTTTTTTCTCCTTTCCCCATCCCACTTTTCTTTTCCCTCCTCCCCTTTTCCCTCCTCCCCCTTTCCCTATCCCCTTCTCTCCATCCCTCTCCCCTTTCCCCATTCCCTTTTCTTTCATTCTCCTTTCCCTATCCCCTTTTCCCCATCCTGCTTTCCCTGTCCCTCTCCCCTTTTCCTCTCCCTTTCCCCCATCCCTTCCCTCCCTCCGGCCAGGGCACGGCTGCGGAAGCTGCGGAAGAAAGAGGCCAAGCAGCGCTGGGATGACAGACACTGGTCCCAGAAGAAGCTGGACGAGATGACAGACAGGGACTGGCGCATCTTCCGTGAGGATTACAGCATCACCACCAAGGGGGGCAAGATCCCAAATCCCATCCGCTCCTGGAAGGACTCCTCCCTGCCCCCCCACATCCTGGAGGTCATCGACAAGTGTGGATACAAGGTGGGCACGGAGAGGGGGAGCTGGGGAGGGGGAAAAAGGGCTCGTCAGGGATTCGGAGAGAAGGAACAGGGGAAGTTCTGCACTCAACCTGCTCCTCCCCTGGCAGGAGCCAACCCCGATCCAGCGCCAGGCCATCCCCATTGGGCTGCAGAACCGGGACATCATCGGCGTGGCCGAGACCGGCAGCGGCAAGACAGCGGCGTTCCTCATCCCGCTGCTCGTGTGGATCACCACCCTGCCCAAAATCGACCGGTGCGGGCCGGGGGCACTGCCCAGGGGATGGGGTGGAGTGGTGGGGTGACACTGCAGAGGGGTGGGGACAGGGTGGCACTGTGGAGATCTCAGGATGGGGTGATGCTGTCAGGGGATTGAGGCAGGGTTACAGGGTGACGTGGTGGAGGGGATAGGGTCACACTGGAGGGTACACATGTGACACCATGGGTGACACAACCATAATCCTGCCATGCTGCAGCATCGAGGAGTCAGACCAGGGGCCCTACGCCATCATCCTGGCCCCTACCCGTGAGCTGGCGCAGCAAATTGAGGAGGAAACCATCAAATTTGGGAAACCCTTGGGCATCCGCACCGTGGCCGTGATCGGCGGCATCTCCCGCGAGGACCAGGGCTTCCGCCTCCGCATGGGCTGCGAGGTAAGTGGGGGGAACTTGGGGGGTCCCAGGGGGGGCAGCTCAGCCCTGGGCTGCTCCCACCAACCCCCCCATGTCCCCCAGATTGTCATTGCCACTCCGGGCCGGCTCATTGATGTGCTGGAGAACCGGTACCTGGTGCTGAGCCGCTGCACCTACGTGGTGCTGGACGAGGCCGATCGCATGATCGACATGGGCTTCGAGCCTGATGTGCAGAAGATCCTGGAGCACATGCCTGTCACCAATCAGAAACCTGACACTGATGAGGCCGAGGACCCTGAGAAGATGTTGGCTAACTTTGAGTCTGGGAAGCACAAGTACAGACAGGTGGGTGTGGCCTGGGAGGGCGTCCGTGGGGTAGGGAGGGACAATTTGGGCTTTTGGGGAAGGGGTTGAGGGAACGGGCGTCACATTTCTGCTCTGTGGAGGAACATTCCTGCCCCACGGTGCATGTTCTTGCCCCACGAGGGATCATTTCTCCCCTGCAAGGGGACATTTTTGCCCTGTGGGGAGGCATTTCTGCTCTGTGGGGGATAATCCTGCCCCACAGGGAGATGTCACTGCTCCATGGGCAATGTTCCTGTTCCATGGGCAGTGTTGCTGCTCCATGGGAGGATCATTCCTAGCCTTCTGGGATCATTCCTACCTCATTGTGGGTTGCTTCTGCTCCATGAGGGATGTCCCTGCCTCACTGGGGTCATTCCTGCTTCATTGAGCAATGTTCCTGTGCCATGGCAGCACATTCCTGCCCCCCTGGGGTTGTTCCTATTTCATTGAGAGATGGTGGGGGGACATTCCTGCCCCATCAGAGTCGTTCCTACCTCACTGTGGGATGTGCCTGCCCCATGGGGGGTAATCCCAGCCACACCGGGGGGGTCATTCATTCTTCACGGGGGGGACATTCCCACCTCAGAGGATGTCACTACATCATTTCTTTGCAGACTGTCATGTTCACGGCCACCATGCCACCAGCAGTGGAGCGCCTGGCCCGCAGTTACCTGCGGCGCCCGGCCGTGGTCTACATCGGCTCCGCCGGCAAACCCCACGAGAGGGTGGAGCAGAAGGTTTTCCTCATGTCCGAGTCTGAGAAGAGGTAGGCAGCACAAGAATTTGGGGCTGGCCTCAGGTTGGAGGGTGAAGGGGACTCTGCAGGGTGTTTCAGCATCTCTTTGCCCAACTCTCTTCCTCCTTTTTCTCCTCTACAGGAAGAAGCTCTTGGCCATCCTGGAACAGGGCTTCGACCCGCCCATCATCATCTTTGTCAACCAGAAGAAGGGCTGCGATGTCCTGGCCAAGTCCCTGGAGAAGATGGGGGTGAGTCTGGGCTGGGGGGGTTGCCCCGAACCCTGTCCCCCCCTCATCACCAAGTGAGGGCTCCCTGATTTGACCTCCCTTCTTCCCACAGTACAATGCCTGCACCCTGCACGGTGGGAAGGGCCAGGAGCAGCGGGAGTTTGCCCTCTCCAACCTCAAGGCCGGGGCCAAGGACATCCTGGTGGCAACGGACGTGGCCGGACGTGGCATCGACATCCACGACGTCTCCATGGTGGTCAACTACGACATGGCCAAGAACATCGAGGGTGAGGGATGCTGAGGCTGCCTGTGCCAGTGGGGCTGTGGGGGATTGCTGCCCATGCTGGGGGTCTTGGCCCTGGTGTTACCTGCACTGGAGGGGCTTTGGGAGGTTGCCCAGCCTTGGTGCTGCCACACTGAAGAGGCTGTGAGGTTGCCCAGCCTTGGTACTGGGTGTACAGGGGGTGCCTCCCTCTGGTACTGCCATCACCAAGGGAGTTGCAAAGGTGCCCCAGTGCTGCCTGTATCAGGGGCATGGGGGGGTCCCTGGCACTGGTTCTTGTGGGTGGGGGACTGCCCAGCTCTGGTGCTGCCACACGCAGGGGGCTTTGGGGTGTCTCGCCCTGGTACTGGGAGTGCAGGGAGTGTCTGACCCTGGTGCTGGGAGTGCAGGAGGTGTCTGGCCCTGGTACTGGGAATGCAGGAGGTGTCTGGCCCTGGTACTGGGGAGTGCTGTAGATGCCCAACACTGGTACTAGTGGTGTGGGGGATGCCCAGCTCAGATATACTGGTGGTGTGGAGGTGGCCAGCCCCAGTGCTGCTACACCAAGGGGGCTTTGGGGTGCCCAGCCCTGGTACTTGGGAGTGCAGGGGGGGCTGCAGGGAGTGCCCAGCCCTGGTGCTGCCCGCACTGAGTCCTTCATTTCCCCTCCCCACAGATTACATCCACCGCATTGGGAGGACAGGCCGAGCGGGGAAGAGCGGTGTGGCCATCACCTTCCTCACCAAGGAGGATTCCACGGTGTTCTACGACCTCAAACAGGCCATCCTGGAGAGCCCTGTGTCCTCCTGCCCCCCCGAGCTGGCCAACCACCCCGATGCCCAGCACAAGCCAGGCACCATCCTCACCAAGAAGCGACGGGAGGAGACCATCTTCGCCTGAGGCCCCACTGGCCCCTTTTCATCACCCCTCCGGGGATAACAGGAACAGCAAGGCTGCCAGGACTGATCTGGCTGTTGTTTTCCCAGTTCCTTGTGCAACCCAAGGACTGCCCACATGCAGAGAGACTGGGTCTGGGATTATCCCAAAATATCCCCCCTATTCTCCCAGTCCCCCTCCCCACTTTCCCCACGGAGCGGAGGAGCTGCTGGAAGCTGTTTGGGGGCCGGTCCTGCCCTGCAGCCATGGCGGGGGTGTATTTTTGGGCTGTCCTGGGAACTGTCTGCACTTCATCCTTTGGGTTTTTGGGTTTTTTTTTTTTGTAGCTAAAGTTCCAGGCTGCAGGAATAAACCAGCAGCGGCGTTACCAGCGTCGCCTCCTCATCCTCTCCCTTCCCTGGGTGCCATTGCCCAGCCCCTGGGTGCCACCTCCCATGGAGACAGATGCCAGCAGTGCCCAAAAGGAACACTTTGAGGTGCTCAGCACCCACCAGCACTGTCCCTTCTGCCCCTCAGACTGTGTCCCCCATGTCCCCACCACAGACACGGACACCAGCACCTCTGAGCACTCGTGTGTTTCTGAAACCAATTACAGGGAAATCAGTGCTTTCTACAAAAGAAATTATAACAAATCTGTGGCCCCCACCCCGTGCCCCCCCCTCCCCACCAGTAATGGCCCCGGGGGGGGGGGCTCAGCCCATGCCAGGACCCCCGGCCGAGGGCAGTGGGCACTGTATTTACAGGACTGTGGTGACGTGCGGTGACAGCATGGGCGGGGGAGGGACATCGGGTTTGGGGCAGTGGGTGCAAGCGTGGAGCAGCCCCCACACCCCGTGCAGCCCCCCCTACTCTGTCCTCCCCATCCCGGGGGCAGGAGGGGTGTGGCTGCGGTGGTCGGGGCGGGGGGAATCGGTGCAGAGCGAAGCGAGTGGTGTGACCCACTCCTCCCGGGGGTCCCATGCAGGGGTGAGGAGGGGGCAGGCCAGGTCCCGGCGGGGTGAGCAGGCACCTTCCCTTTCTTCCTCGGGTCTGTGCGGGGTGGGGGATGCTGCTACAACTGCCCCGCCTCCTTACCTCCCCTTTTCTGGAGGGGGGGCACCCACTCGCCATGGCAGCTGCCCTGCAGAGAATGAGCCAACCTGTGATGCAGGGCCCGGGGCGGGGACACTGAGGCAGGACAAAGGCATGTGTCTGTCCCCGGGTTCCCCAGAACTTTAGCGGGGAGTCCCAAGGCATCCTGGCCGCCGGCCCGCCTCCCCCGCGCTGTGCTTATGGCTGAAGACATGCCCGGGGGCCCGGGCGAGAGGAAGCTGCCGGTGCGGAGTTCGATTGTCTGAGCACCCCCAGCGCGGGGCTGGGGCGAGGCAGGGAGCGCCCGCGGTTTGGGGGGGGCCGGTTCCCAGCCGTGCCCCACCCCACCCCACCCCTAATAGCTGTCCTTGGCCCAGGGCCGGCTGCGCTGCCAGTTCCTGTCATGGTTGCGCTCGCTCGGGCGCTCCGGCGTGCCGGGACCGCTGCCGTGATGCCGGTGGGGCTGGTACAGGTCCGGGTAGGGGTCCCCGTACTCCTCCTCCTCCTCCAGGTGCCTCGAGCTGCGCTGGGATGTGGCCCCCCAAGGCTGGGGCGAGGTGTCCCCCGCCTCATCCGATGGCATCAGGCTGTCGTGCTCCAGCGGCGAGTGCTCGCCCCGCTCCCCCAGCAGCTGCTGGCTCTGCGGGCAGGGAGGGGCTGCGGGGGCGGCGCGGTGGGGGCTGCGTGTGCCCCTCCGCCGGCCCTGACACCCTGTGCTGGGTCCCCGTGGGAAGCAGGGAGGGGGCTTTGTGTCCCCCACCCCGTCTGTGGACCCCTGTGCCAAGTGTCCGTAGGGAGCAGGGAGGGGGCTGGGCAGCTAAGTGTCCCCTCCAGTCTGGACACCCGAGTGCTGGGTCCCCATGAGGAGCACAGAACGGGGCTGTGTGTCCCCAGTTCTGACCTGTGCACCCCCCACCCTGTTCTGTGGACCCCTGTGCCAACTGCCCGTGGGGAGCAGGGAGGGGACAGTGTGGGGACAGTGTGGGGGGTTCTGTGGCCTCCCCTGTGCGGAGTCTCCATGGGGACAGTGGGGGATTGTGTGTCCCCCCCCACGCCCTCCCCTGTGTGGCAGTTGCCACTGGGGAGCAGGGAGGGGTTCGTGGGGTTACCTGCAGGCCTGGGAGTCCGGTGGGCGAGGGGACGGTGTGGGGGGCGTGTGGTGGGTGGTGGGTGGCACGCCAGTAAACCTCCAGGTACTCAGCCAAGTGCTCACAGGCATCCTCCAGCTGGTTCTCATCCAGGATCACATCAAAGAGCTCCTGGGGGGGGGCAAGTGAGAGGGGTCAGAGAGGGCTCCAGGTTTCCCCCAGGCATCCCCAGGACAGGGGGCCAGGCTGGCTCACCGGGGGACACTGCACCAGCTTGTCAGCTGCCATCATCTGCACGTTGAGGTGCTTCACCTGGGACTTGCCCCTGGACTTGATGAGCCGCTGCAAGACCTGGGGAGGGGACAGAGGAGTGACAGCACCACGGGGGGGCAGCCAGGATACCCCTCAGAGCCGTGGTCACCCCTCACCTTGGGGGAGGACACCTTGACGTAGACAATGATGGGTGCCAGGGAGGTCTTGGCCAGCTGGGCTGGGTGGTTGATGGTGTCAGCGTCCAGCACCACCAGCTGCAGGGACTTGGCCAGCTCAAAGATGCGTTCAATCTCACTCTGCACCTCGGCTAGGGGGACACGGTGGGGGGGGTTGTGTCAGGCTGGGCTGGTCCAGGGAGGGGTTTCCTGCATCCCCAGAGTGAACCTGGCCCCTCACCAATGCTGGAGCGAGTGGTGGAGCGCTCCAGGATCGCCTGCTTGCCCAGGTTGTTGAGGATGGAGCGCTTGGCCAGGGACAGGTCAGCTGTGATGTGAGTGATGGAGATCCTGGGGAGCACAGGGACACAGTGGGCACCTGCAGGCCGTGGGAGGAGGGGGGGGTTCTGGGTGGGGTGATGGCCTCACCTGCCATCGAATCTGTGCTTGAGGAAGTCGAAGAGGGCTTTCTGCATCATGTCGGTGACCTGCCGTGGGGCCGCCAGCCCGGTGAGCCACGGCAGATGGCACCGGCGGGGAGGTGGCAGCTGCTCAGCACCCTGCCAGCCATCCTTGGCCCCACCATCTGCCCGCTGCCAGCACAAGGTGGGCAGGGAAGGGACAAGGGGCACAGGCCACCATCCTGAGACCACCCTGCATCCCGCCCCCCATACCTCATATCCTTTCAGTGAGGGCCCCACCAGCACCACGGGCCGCATGGAGGGGACCACGTCGTAGGGTGGGATGTGCTGCGTCTGCAGGGGTACAGGGGGGTGTGTCAGTGCCCTGTGCTCCCATCCCCAGCCAGGAAGGGGTCAACGAGCCTATTCCAGAGAGTCATGGCATCCTGGAGCCCTCCCAGCCCCATAACCCAGGAAGAGAGGCGGGGTCTCTTCTCCCAGCCCACCCCAGAAACAGCCACTATTGGCCCTGCCTGCAGCCCCCTCCCCACCCCGCCCCTGCCCAGGGCACAGCCCTGCACCTGGGACTCACCTGCTTCTGCTTCTGCTTGGCTTGGGGAGAGAAGAGACAGAGGTTGGTGACAGTAAAGTGGGGACCCCCTCAGGAGGCCCACGATTCCCCTGGGCCAAGATCTGCCCTTACCTAAGGAGGGGGGAGGCGATCGCCGGCTCCCGCTGTCGCCGAGGCCCGAGGCATTGCCAGCTCTCCTAGGGAAGAAGGGGGTGAGC
>JANPWX010020030.1:0-25462 GCA_024734555.1 Trochalopteron elliotii
TGGGATGGGGGTTTTGGGGTCTGGGATGGGGACACAGGGATTGGGAATGGGAACATTGGGGTTTGGGATGGGAACATGGGATCTGGGATGGGCTCATGGGGATTCAGGATGGATCTGGCATGGGGACACGGAGCCTCACCCCACCCTGTCCCACCTGCAGCTGCTGTGATTGGGACCCGCCTACACGTGGCTGTGTCCGTGTCCTGTCTTCTCATGGCCTTCTACGTCCTCGTGGGAAAGTGATCACATGGGGACCTGCTGGTGACCTGAGAGACACCCTGGGACCGACTAGAAATCTTGTGATTGATTCTGAAGACACCAGTATGGACCAGAGACCCCGGTACTGACCCCAGTCTCCCAGTACAAACCAGAGACCCCACTACTGACTGTGGAGATCCTGGTACTGACCTTGCAGACCCCAGTACTGACCCTGAACTGCCTCTGACAGCAACCTGGATCCTGTGTGTGGCAATCCAGGGACCACCACCCTCCTTGAGCCCACCAAGGACAACTGTGGGGGCCAACAGGGCACGTTGAGACTGCTGGAAAAGGATTTGCCCTGAATTCTGTAGAGAAGTGGGTGAAGGGACCCCCAGAACTGGGGGACCCAGCTTTGCCCTGTTAGCCCCTTCTCTTGATGCCGAACAGGGTCCTGGTGGGACCATGGCAGGCTGTGAGGGCCAGGCAAGCCCCCCACCATCCGTGGGATCTTCCTATGCCCCTGCAGCGTGGGGAGCCCTCAGGGGGGGTCTCCTTCTGCAGTAGGGGGTTGATGACTCCCCTGGCTTGTAAATACTGGACCACTACATGCAAATAAAGTGGGGGTTCCTCTGTGGCAGTGCTGGCCTGGGGGTTCTGTGGGGTTGGTGCCCTGCTGGGCATCCTGTGGTGTCGGTTGAGGGCCCCATTAGGTGTGTGTGAGGAGGTCGTTGGAGGCTGGCTCCTGTGTGGTGGAGGGCTCCCATAGTTATGGGAGTCCTGGGGTGGGGAGGATTTGTGCAAATAAAGGGGGGGGGGGGGGGTTTGGGTGGGCTGTGGGGTGGGGAATTGCTGAGTGGAGCCTCCTGACCTGGTTCATCTAGCTTTCTGGGGCCGGGAGCGATGTAGCCCCGCAGTGAGGGGCACGGGGGGCTGTGCCCTCCCTCTCCCCGGTGAGTGTGTCCGGCCCCGCCTGCGCGCACGTCTCTGTGCCGCGTGTGCGCCCGCGAGACGTGGTGCAGGGCGGTCCTCCGGGCGGCAGGGGGCGCGCTAGAGCGCCGCGCCACTCTCCCGTCGTGCTCCGCGCGGCTACGGTATATAAAGGGCGGGATCGGAAGTAGCGGGTGATTGTAGCGGTGGCTTTGAGAGAGTATGTGCGTGTGTGTGCGCGAGTGCGGGGTGTCTGTGTGTGTGTGAGGTGCCAGCCACCCTTCCCCCCTACACGTTGATCTTATTTGATCGGCCGGGCCCCGCCTGGCCGAGGTGAGAAGAAAGTGCCGCGAAGCCCCCGGGCGCTGTGCGGCTGGGCCGGGTGGGATGAGTCGATCAGATAGGCGAGGCCACGGCCGCTGAGCGCCCTGCGATTCTGACCCGTGCCCACGTCTGCAGCCCCGGAGCCGGCACCGACCCGGCCCCGACAGCGGCGGGAGACGAAACGCCCCGGCTTCATCGTGGCCCATCCCGCGCCGGGCCACGTGTCGAGGCGGGAAGTGGGCCGTGCACCAGGCTCCGTGCGGGCTTTGCAGGGGTCTGTGCCAGCCTTGTCGGGCCCTGCACGCTCCGTGCCGTGCCGGGAGTCGTTCACTGGGCCCTGCAGCTGTGTGGAGCACAAAGGCTATGCACCATGACCATGGCTTCTTTGTTTTATTGGTGGGGGTGTGGTGATGGAGACAACCACGGTGATGACTAGGGGATGGCCATGGTGCTGACAAAGCTGTGATGGTAACCAGGGGACAGCCACTGTGGAGACAAGTACAGTTGCGCTGGTAATGAGAGGATGGCATGGTGATAACAGGAGGACAGCTATGGTGGTAGCAGGAGGATGGCTGTGGTTGTGACAAGGGGACAGAAGAGTGGGGTACCAAGGGATGGCTACAGTGGTGACAAGAGGATGGGCATAAGAGGAGAGCCGCAGAGTTGAAGAGGGGATGGCTGTGGTGCTGGCAGTGCTGTGGTGGTGATGGGGGGACAGCAGTGATTCTGGCATTACTGGGAGAAGCAGCTGTGGTGGCAGTTGATGGTGGATGGCCCTGCTGTGGGGACACTAAGAGGGGATCACCAGGTTAATGATGCCTGGCAGGCTTCATCTACCAAGGTGACACTGCAGGTGCTGTGGGGCATGGCCACCCCATGCCACTGTCTCCAGCTGTGGCACAGTAGGCGTGGGGTTGTCCCCATACTGCCATGGGGACAGGCATGATCCCTTCCTGTGGCCATGTCCCCTATGCCTGTGGTACTTGCTGGCATCCCTGTGCTACCGCAGATGGACAAGTGTCACCAGTTTCCCCCAACTCACAGGGTGACCCTGTGCCACCAGAGTTGCAACCTCTATGTTGCCCTAGCAACTGTCCCCCATGTCCTCTTGTGACTGTGGCCCCCATATGCCTGTGTTCCCCAACTCCCTGTGTCACCGTATCAGCTGTATCCTCCATGCCCCTCGTGTTCCCATATTGCCTATATCCTTAAGGTCAAATGCAGTGTTTTATTGGGGATCAGTGCCTGTTAGCACAGAGAGTCTCAGTGCTCAGGCTTCCAATACTTCATGTCCCTCTATGTCCCCCATCTCCTTGTAGCCCCATATCAGCTGTGTTCTTAAGTGTCCCCCATTCTCCCATATCCCTTGTATTCCCCTTGTCCTGTGTCCCTCATCCTCCTGTGTCCCTGTATCAGCTCTGTACCCAGTGTCACTGATGTTCCTGTGTCCCTCGTGACCCCCATGTCCAGAATATGCAGCCATGTGTGTCCCCTGTCCTGTCCCCACTGCAGTGGGGCTAGCCCGGCTCTGTGAGGACATGGCCTGGGGACACACGAGCGGGACACAGTCCCTGGTGGGGCGGAGGTGGCTCTGGGGTGCGGGGGGGCTCATGATCCCCCTCGCCGTATTCCGGTCCTCCTCCACCCCCGGGGCGGCGGGAGGAGGGGTTGTTCCCGGGAGCGTGATGCCCCGCGGTGCTGTTCCTGGAATAACATTCCCGATGCCGTTCCCAGGGATAAGCTCCTGATGCCGTTCCCGGGAACACATTCCGGGGATTACATTCCCAGTCTCGTTTCCGGGGATACACTCCCAAGGATGCTGGGGTTCCCGGTGTCGTTCGCATGGATAGCACACCCCGTGTCGATGCCCGGCACCAATCCCGGGATACCATTCCCGGAGTCCTGTGCCTGGTTCCATTCCCGGATGTTACTTTGGGCATGCCGTTCCTGGGACTTCCATTCTCCTGTCTCTATTCCCGATACCGATGCGCGGTGCCATTCCCACGAAAAACATTCTTGATGCCCATTCCCGGTGCCATTTTCATGGCAAGCTTTCCCGAAGGTGATGCCGGCTGCCTTTCCTGGGGGGGTCTATTCGTGATCCACTGCCCGTTCCCTGGGGCGATGCCCCGTGCCGTTGCCAGGGGTTCCGTTCCCGGTGCACGTTCTCGAAGGTGATGCCCGGTGCCGTTCTCGGGGGTTCCTCTCTGGGTGCCTGTTCCCGTTCCCGGGGGCGATGCCGGGTGCCGTTCCCGGGGGCGGGGCAGGTGCCGGCAGGTGCGCGGGGGCCGGGCCGTTTCCCGGCAGCGGGGCCGCGGCGCCGGTGCTCGCACCGGCCGAGCTGCTGCCGTTGCCACCGCCGTTGCCGCCGCCATGGCCGGTACTGGAGCCCGGTGGATGCCGCTGGTGCTGTGTCTGGCTGTTATGGTGTCACCCGGACGCGCCGGGGAGCAGCTACACGTCTGCAAGGAGGTACCGGCACCGGGAATGGCGGGCGGGCGGGGGGCAACCAGTAACACACCACTATCACCACCCCCAAATTCCTCACACACACCCCGGAGATGAAACGGAGTCCCAGAGCACGGGGAGGCTGCTCCCTATGAGATGGAGGGGACAGGTAGGGGTTGGGGGTTCCGGTGGCAACGGCGGTGGGGTGTCTCAGAGCGGGGAGGGACTGGCCGACCTCCTGGGGGCCTGGGGAGGGGGCTTTGCTCCCAAGGACTTGGCCAGTCCCCGACGGTCTCCTTGGGGACCCCAACAGGCGTCACCCCATCATCGTCCCCGAGTCCCTACCTGTCAGACACATTGGGGTCTCCCCAAACCCTTCCTGTGTGCTGCTGGGGGGGTGGCAAAGAGCGGGGGAGACAATCCCCCTCCACGTGCCCTTCCCAGCCGAGCACACGGTGACCAAAGTATCCTGTGAAAAAAAACTGTTAACAGCATCTGTCCACCTTGGGACAGCGGGGTGAACCACCCTCTAATACTCTCCCTGGGTTGTTCGTCCCGTCCCCCCTCCCCACCATTTTCCTCCGCCCCCCCCTCAGACCTGCAGCTGTTTTTAATCTGGGCCAAGATTTTTTTTTTTTTTTCTGTGATCCAATTATTTTTGTCCGTGTTCCATGATCCGGAGCTGGAAACAATAGACTGGAGCTGGCACCTGCCCCAGGAGCAATCAGTCCCCCAGAAGGGGTGTCCCCTGTCCTTCACTAGGGACAACCATTCTCCCTCTCCTGGCCAGAGCAGAGTGACAGTGGCTGTTTGGGGTGCCCTCCACCCCCAGAGCCAACCTGGGGCTGAATTAGGTCAGTTTATGTAGATTTTATAAAAACGTGGAAAAGTTTAGGAAAGAGAGATAAAATACCCTCTCCCCAAGGGAATCCCTTGGGACTGAGAGTAGTGTGGTAGTTCAGGGCTGCTGAAAGTTGGGGTGACCCTCTGCGTACCCCCAGGATGGTGAGGACCTTCCTCTGTGTCCTCACCCCAGGGCCGGGGGTGCTCCATGCTGCCTGTACATGGGCACGGAGTGCTGCAGGCATCACTCTGTCCCCACTTCTCCACACCCTTTTTGCCTCTCCAGTCCCTCTTTCCCCTCCCCCCCCCTCCCCCCCCTTTGCTGCGTTTCCAGCTGACGGGAACATCAAAGCAGTTGTTTTCTCATCAACCTGCCATGCTCCAGCAGCTGCTGGGAGCATGAAGCTACAGCACTGGCTCTGACACCCCAGAGCTGCTGTGGGGGGGTGGGAAGCTCCCCCTATACCCCAAATCCTAATACCACCACCAGATGTGGCCTTCACCCTGCCCACGCTGTCTGTCCCTGGCGTCACCTCACCAGCCTTAAGCCAGTCCCAGCTTGGCGCAGCTGGCAGGATGGTGGTGTCATGGTTGCCTTCCTGTCCCCACCTCTTCCCAGTTCCCTGTAGTCCCCCCTGCTCTCTCCCCCTATGCCCAGGGTGCTCCCAGGCTGTACCCAGGTTGTGCCACGGCTGTTTGATGAGCAAAATGTGTCACAGCCACACCAAGGGACACTGAGGGGCGTGACAGAGCCATGTGCTCCCAGGAACATTGTAGGGGGTGGTGCAGGGGCTCACCCCCACACCAGAGAGGGGGTGCAGGGCTGTTGCTGCTCCGAGGATCCTGGGTAACCTCGGCCAGATTATCCCCCCACCCAAGCAACCCCATTTCCCAGCATTCCCCCATACTGAACTTCCCCCCACCCCAGTATCCCCCCAAATCTAAGCACCCTCCCAAGCCCCCTGACCAGGCCCTGGGCACCACAGGACATTGCCACACCTTAAAATCAAAACCACACCCACAGCGTATGGGGTAGCCCAGGAGGTCTCAGGGTGCAGCTCCCCACCATGTTCCCTTTCTGTCTCCTGCAGTCTGAGTACCACTACGAGTACACAGCATGCGACAGCTCAGGCTCACGCTGGAGAGTGGCTGTACCACACACGCCTGGACTGTGCACTGGCCTGCCCGACCCTGTCAGGGGCACTGAGTGCTGTGAGATTCCAACCAGGAATGGGATGGGGTCAGGTTGGGGGGTGGGAATGGCAGGGATGGGAAATGAGGTTGAGGGGAGGGAGAGAGCAGGGAGACAAGCAAAGCCATTGTTGGCTCTGGTGCAGGCAGCAACAGGAGGATGGAATGGGATCAGTGGGATGGGAATTCCCCTGGGATGGGATGGCAGAAGAACTACAAACACTGGGATGGGATGCAGTAGGGATCATATACACACAGACTCTCTGGGATGGGATGAGAGGGATGGAAATCACACACCACACCAGAATAGTGTGGGATGGGATGGGAGGGATGGGAACCACACACATGCAGGCACTAGAATGGGATAAGAGGGATGGAGATCATACACACATGCATGAGGATGGGGTGGGAATCACACACACGGTCACCAAATTGAGAGCCATGGGAATCCCACCACACATACTTGGATGGACATCTCCCCATCGCACACATGCACCAGGATGGGATGAGCAAGATAAGAATCCCTCACACAATCTCACTCACTAGGATGGGAATCCCAAACACATGTCCTCAGATCTTAGGGGTGCCCCAGCTCCATGGCAGAGGGTTACATCCTGCCTTGATTGGGATAAGCTGGGCATCAGGTACCAAAAGTCCTGGATGGAGGGGTGCCTTTGTGGAATAGTCAGAATGGGGGATCCCAGCACCTCCACCAGCTGGGTGCATTTGGAAATGCAGAGCTGAGAGTGATGAGGCTGTAGCAGCACAGGGGGATCGGGGGTGACCCTCCACACGCTGTGCCCCTCTCTCCATTGGCAGCATTCTCCTGCAAGGCCGGTGAGTTCCTGGAGATGCAGACACAGACGTGCCGACCCTGTGCTGCGGGTACCTACTCGCTGGGCACCGGTGTCCGCTTCGATGAGTGGGACGAGGTGCCCCATGGCTTCGCCAACGTGGCCACCAACCTGGAGGTGGATGATGGCTTTGGTGATGCGGCAGAGAACTGCACAGCGTGAGTCATTGTGTCACTGCCTGTGACACCAGCACATGGGCACCTGGCATGTCAGGACTGGGTGTGGGGCACAGTGAGCAGGATGGGTGTGACACCCCTGTGCATCCATAGCAGCACCCAGTTGCCCCGACACCTTTCTGTCATCCTGCCCTGGAAGGTGACACCAGCAGGGCAATAGTAGGGGCACCCTGGTCACAGCAAAGGAACACTCAGCAGCATCACCCCCTCCAGAAGTGGCAGGACCCCGAGCCCATGGGACCCCCACATCAACACTCCTCAGAGACGGAGCACTCATGGAGATCCCCACAGCACCTGTGGGGGTGTCTACAGCACCCATGGGGTTCTCCACGTCCTTGTGCCACCAGCCAGTGCTTTTATTTACCACCACAGCCCTTTGATCCTCACTGGCAATCTCTGAGCTCTTTTGGTTGTGCTGGCAGCCACCAGACCCTCCCAGTTGTTCCACAGCCATTAAACCTTCCACCAGCTGGTTGTACCAGTAGCCACCAAATCCTCCTACTTGTACCACAGCCCTCAAGGTCTCTCAGTTGTACCAGCAGTTGCCAAGCCCTCCTAGTTGTTCCACAGCTTCTAAACTTCCCACCAGCTGGTTGTACCAGCAGCCTCTAAACCTTCCTGGATGTACCAACAGCCACTGAACTCTCATGGTTGTATCAGCAGCCACCAAACCCTCCTGGTTTTACCACAGCCTCTGGACCCTCCCAGTTGTACCAGCAACCATGAAACTGTCCCAGATAGACTGACACCCACCAAACCCTCCAGGTTGTAACCACACCACTGAGCCCTCCCAATCGTACCAACAGCCTCTGAACCCTCCTGACTGTATCAACAACCATGAAACCCTCCCAGTTGTACCAACAATCGCCAAGCCCTTAGTTTTACTGGCATCACTGCACTGCCCCATTGATAACCCTCTCTACCAGCAGCATGCTCCTCATCCAGCCACATTCCCAGAACAGGGGGAACCCACTCTCTTCTGCTTGCAGTCCACGTGGCTCTCAGCTGGCCAGGGGATTCTCCCCAGGGATATGTGTCTAGCCACAACATCTTGCCATGTCTCCAAGCTGTCCCCAAGCTCCTGTGCCCCCCATTTCCCCCTTGCTTCCTGGGGACCCTCCCAGCTGTCCCTATAATCCCTGTCCTACCTGCTGTGGGGTCGACAGTGGTGACAGCATCCCTGGGGCCATGTCACTTGCCCCAGGTCAACGTGGGTGCCACTGGGGGACTACGTGGCCTCCAACACGGATGAGTGCACGGCCACCCTCATGTATGCTGTGAGCCTCAAGCAGTCGGGGACTGTCACCTTCGAGTACATCTACCCTGACAGCAGCATCGTCTTCGAATTCTTCGTGGGTGATGGGGGCAGGGGTGGAGGGTGTGGGTCCCTGGGGACATGGGAGGGTCTCTTGGGACATGGAGGGGTCCATTGGGATATAGAAAGGGGTCCTAGATGGCGTGAAGGGTTCCCTAGGTGACCTGAGAAGGGAGAGGTCCCTTGTGAACTGAGTGGGTCCCTGGGGACTCCTCAGGGATTACTGGGGACATGATATTTGTCCCCAGGGACATGGGAAGAGTCCCTGAGAACATGATGTGCATCCCTGGGGACATGGGAGGAGTCCCTGAGGGAATCTCTGGTGATGTGACAGCTGTCTCTGGGGTCATGGGGAAGGGGATCCTGGGTATATGGGAGGGGTACCTGGGGACATTGTGGAGGTCCTTGCAGACATGGAGGGGTCCCTGGGGACATGAGAGTGGACCCTGGTGACATGAGGAGGGCCTCATGGGACATGGCAGTGGTTCATGGAGACATGAGGAGGGGTCCCTAGGAATATGGGAGGGTCCCTGGGAGCATGGCAGGTGTCCCTGGGGACATGCGGGGTCCTTGTGAACATGGAGTTCCTAACACTCTCCATCCAGGTGCAGAATGACCAGTGCCAGCCCACGATAGAGGAGTCCCGCTGGATGCGTACGACAGAGAAGGGCTGGGAATTCCACAGCGTGAGTGTCCGGTGGGAGGTGACACCGGGGAGAGGTCCCTCGGTGCTGCTCCGGCATCTCTTGTCCCTCCTGTGGGAAGAAGATGCTCCACGAGGCTGAGGAGGGGGCAGTGGGTGGTGACAGACGGGGATGCCACACACTCCCCCGCCCTGGTGCCAGCCCCCTCCTCGGCAGCGGGATCCCCCAAGCATGCTGCTAAACCCATCCCTGGCAGTGGGATTACCCAATCCCGTGGGGTCCCTCTCCCAGGTGGACCTGAGCCGCGGGAACAACGTGCTGTACTGGCGGACCACCGCCTTCTCCGTCTGGTCCAAGGTGCCTAAACCGGTGCTGGTGAGGAACATCGGCATCACAGGTGGGTGGGGGCAGGAAGAGGGGTCTCGGGGGTCGTGCATCCCCCTCCCCGCTACCTGAGCCCCCTCCTTCTCCCAGGGGTGGCGTTCACTTCCGAGTGCTTCCCTTGCAAGCCCGGCACCTTCGCCCCTGCCGCCGGCTCAACTGCCTGCCAGCCCTGTCCCGCCGACACCTTCTCTGGCAAAGGGGCCACTGCCTGCCAGCCCTGCGACCCCGACACCTACACCGGTGAGAGGGGACATCCGGGGCTCCCCCCTCCCAGAGCTGTCCCTCTAGTATGTGAACCTGGGTAAGGGAAGGGTGGTGTGGGGAGCAGGGATAACCTGACATCCTCTGGTGGGTACAGTGTTGGAGCCCCTTACAAACCTGACACCTATGCTGGTGAGGGGGGACACCCTTAGTCCCCGCACTCTGCACTGAAAGAGTGGCTCTAGGGGAGGGAGAGACGATGCAGGGAGTAGCGAGAACCCACTACCACTACTACTTGGCTGGAAGGGAAGACAAGGACACTCTGTGTGGTGGGAACAGCGCTGGGGTCCTCGGGCTGTGCTGGCTTACCTGTTGTGTCCCCCCTCGGCAGAGCCCGGCTCAGGGTCCTGCAAGCTACGCCCCCCCTGCACGGACAAGGATTTCTTCTACACCCACACGGCCTGCAACGCCAGCGGGGAGGTAATGGGGCAGCACCCCGGCGTGGCCCCCCTGTCCCCTGGTGTCCCCCCCAGCTGACCCGCTCCCCTGGCAGACCCAGCTGATGTACAAGTGGGCAGAGCCCAAGATCTGCAGTGAGGAGCTGCCGCAGGCAGCCCGGCTGCCACCCTCAGGGGTCAAGACTCGCTGCCCCCCCTGCAACCCTGGCTTTGCCAAAGGCAACGGCAGCACCTGCCAGCCCTGTCCCTACGGCTTCTATTCCAATGGCTCTGGTAAGGTGGCCCCATCATTGTCCCCAAAGTGTGACTGGGGCAGCCTGAGCTGCTAGGGGAAGGTGGGTGCCACTCCAGTGCAGGATTGTCCCCTCCTGTCCCCATGGCTCCAATAAGGACATCCCCATCATTGTCCCCAAGGAGTAACTGGGATCCCTGGGCCTCGCAGGGGGAGGTGAGTGCCACCTCAATGCAGGGTTGTCCCATCCTGTCTCCATCATTGTTCCTAAGTGGTGACCACAGCACCCCAAGCTGACAGAGCGAAAGGTGGTACCACGCTATGGAGGGGTGCAGGGTTGTCCCTATGTATCCCAGTTATTGTCCCCAGGATGTAACTGGGATCCCTGGAGCTGCCAAGGGAAGGTGGGTGCCACCTCAGTACAGAGCTGTCCTCTCCTGTCTCCATCATTGTCCCCAAGAAGTGGTTACCAGGGTATCCCAAGCTGCAGGGAAGGGAATGTGGTACCACCCTAGTGGAGGGCTGTCCCCTCTTGTCCCCATCACTGGCCTCAAGGGGTAAGCAGGGCACCCCAAGCTGACAGAGGGGGAGGTGGGTGCCACCCCTCTGTAGGGCTGTTGCCTCCTGTCCCCAGCCTGCCTCAGCTGCCCAGAGGGCACTGAGCCGGCGCTGGGCTTGGAGTACAAGTGGTGGAACGTACTGCCCCCCAACATGGAGACCACCGTGCTCAGCGGCATCAACTTCGAGTACAAAGGCATTGCAGGTAGTGGCAGAGGGCTATTCCTTCCCTGTCCCCTGCTGGGGGACTGCCAGGGACCCCTCTGAGCGTCACTACATCCCTGCAGGCTGGGAGGTAGCCGGGGACTACATTTACACGGCAGCCGGAGCCTCTGACAGCGACTTCATGATCCTCACACTGGTGGTCCCTGGCTTCAGGTGAGGTGGGAGCCACTACTAGGGTGTCCCCAGGGAGCAGGGGGGCACAGCCATGGAGCAGAACTAGCACTGTCCCCATGCTGTCCCCAGCCCTCCAAGCCCAGTGCTGGAGGACACAGAGAGCAGGGAGGTGGCCAGGATCACCTTCGTTTTCGAGACGCTGTGCAGCGTTGACTGTGAACTCTACTTTATGGTGGTGAGTGGGGAGACACAGCAGTTTGGGGGGGACACAGTGAATTTGGGTGGTGCCACCATCCCCCTGTCCCCACAGGGTGTCAATTCGCACACCAACACTCCGGTGGAGACATGGACAGGCTCCACAGGGAAACAATCCTACACCTACCTGGTGGAGAAGAACGCGACCATGAGCTTCACCTGGGCCTTCCAGCGCACCCCCTACCACGAGGCGGTGAGGGACGGGGGCCCTGCTTTGGGAGGGCTGGAGGGCCCCCACTTTGGGGGGTCTGGTGGAGGGCGGGGGGCAGATGGTGATGATGCTCTTGGTGCCAGGGCCGGCGGTTCACCAGTGATGTGGCCAAGCTCTACAGCATCAACATCACCAACGTGCAGGGGGGGGGTGGCCTCCTTCTGCCGCCGCTGTGCCCCCCAGCCCACTGGGTCCTGTGCCCCGTGTTCCCCTGGCACTGCTGTGGATCCCAGCTCAGGCACCTGCCAGCCCTGCCCACCTGGCACCTACCTACGGAGTCACCCCTCTGATGGGACACCGACCTGCCACCCCTGTGGCCCTGGCACACACAGCAACCAGGTGACTGGGAGTGGCAGGGGGTCCAAGTGTCTCTAAGTGTCCCCACAGGTGATGTCAGTGGGCCCCAGAGAAGTGACAGCAGCCTTCCCCACACCCACATGTCCCAGATGGTGGCACTGGCCAGCACTAGGAGGGTGACACCATCATGGATGGGTGGCACCAGCCCCCCCCAGTCATCCTGGGTGCATGACACTGTGTCCCCATGGAGGTGACACCAGCCCCTTACAGCCATTCTGGGCGGGTGACAGGATGGGTGGCAGTGTGGGTGACAGTGTCTGACCCTGGGTGGGTGATGTCTGCCCTCCTTGGCCATCTCCAGGGAGGTGGCACCAGCCCTGTGGCCATCCTGGGTGTATGACAAGGTGGGTGACAGTATCTAATCCTGGGTGGGTAATGCCAGTCCCCCAGCTGTCCCCAGTGAGATGACACCAGCCCCTCCCAGCCACCCCAGATGGGTGACAGTATCTGACAATGGTGGGTGGCAGTGCCATCATGGCCCTGCTGTCTCTAAGGGGTGGTGCCAGCTCTCCACAGTCCCCACAAGGGTGTCCCCAGTGGGTGGCATGGCCATCCCTGAGCTCCCTTGTCCCTGTTCCCAGCTGCGATCACTATGCTACAACAACTGCAGCCTGGCACTGCCACTGCCAGGCCACATGCTGCACTTTGAGTTCCCGTCGCTGGGCACGGGTGCCGGGGTGGGCACCAGGCCCAGCTTCACCTCCAAGGGGCTGCGCTACAGCCACCACTTCCGCCTTAGTCTCTGTGGGCACCAGGTGAGAACGGTGTGGGCAAACACATGTGCACACATGAGAATACTCCCAGGGAGTGGGTACACGCACACAGGTGCAAACATGGGCACATGTTTGCATGGTGGGCACTCAGGAGAGTGGGCACACGTGGGCAGGAGGCCATGGAAACATGCATGAAGACATAGGAACACACCTGGGAAGGCACACAAGGGTACACACAGCAGGGCACAGGAACAAGCACACATGTATGGGAACACATGTGGGCTCATGGGTGGGTGGTCACAGGTATACAAGTCCAAACATAAGCACACGTGGCGGGGTGTGTGCACTCACAGGTACATGAGTACAAACACGGGCACACAGGAGGGCATGCAAGTGGGTGGGCATGAGCGCACGAGTCCAAACATGGGCACATGGGTGGGCACTCAGGAGGGTGGGCACAGGAACAGAGGTGGGCACACTTGGGCACACACGGGCAGGAGGGTTCAGGAACATGCATGCACACATGGGCATGTGGATGGGCAAACACGGGCACACATCTGGGCGCATGGATGGGACGGGGCATGCAGGTGAGCAGACATGGGCACACATGCTCATAGTCATGCAAATACAAGGATATGTATGCAAACACACATTCCCACATGCAGGTGTGCAAATACAGGTGTACATGCAGTCACACCTGCACACACACACACATGCACTCGTGCAGTCACATGTGCACAGACACACGCACATTTGCACAGTTGTGCAGACACATGTGAACACTCACGCAGACACATGTGGACACTTGTGCAGCCACACCTGCACACCTATGGCCCTGCACACACAGATGCCAGTCCCTTGTACACATATTCCCACTCCACACATGTCATGTGTGTCCCTGCAGGGCAGGAAGATGGCCTCATGTGCTGACAATGTGACGGCAGGTCAGGGTGGCCCTGCCCGTGTGGTCACCTCTTATGTGTGCCAGGCCATTCTGGTGCCCCCTGACATCACCAGTGCCCGTGCAGCTGTGTCTTCTCAGCCTGTCAGCCTGGGTGACCACTTGCTGGGTGAGTGGGGGGCAGAGGGGGGCTGGGGGAGGCGAGGGGTGCACTCTGGGGCACTGGAACACCTTGGTGGCACTGGCACACCAGCACTGGGACACCCCTGTGGGACTGGGACACCTTGTTGAGACTGAGACACGCTGGCAGGACAGGGATCAGGACATCTCAGTGGCATTGGGACACATGGGTGGGACAGGGAGTAGGCTGCTCCAGTGGCACTGTCATTTCCCAGTGGGACTCAGACACCCTAATGGGACTGGGACACCCCAGTGGCACTGGGAGTGGGATACCCTGGTGGGATTGGGATACTCTGCTGGGACTGGGACACTGGCACAAGGATATTTCAGCAGCACTGGGATACCTTGGTGGCACAGGGATACCCCAATGGGACTGAAATACACCCTGATGGGACTGGGACACTGCAGGGGCACCTTGCTTGGGACTGGGGACATTGTCACTGGTATACCTTGGTGGGATTGGGATACACTGCAGAGGGACACACTGGTGGTGGTACTGGGACACCTCAGTAGGACTGGGACACCATGGTGTGACTTGAGACACCCTGGTGGGACTGGGACACTGACACTGAGACACCCTGTTGGATTGGGATATCCTGGTGGCACTGGGACATTCTAGAAGGATTGGGACACTCTGGTGGCACTAGGACACTGGGACTGGAAGACACCCCGGTGGGACTGGAGACACCCCTGTCTCCCCACAGGTGTCACCACCAGCTCCGTGCTGGACAGCATCGTGTCTCCCCCAGAGCTCTTCCCCCCCGGCCACCCTGACCTGCCTGACATCATCTTCTTCTTCAGGTACAAGCAGGTGACAGAGGGTGACACCCACACAGTGCCCCCACTGTCCTCCTGAACCCCCATGTCCCCTGGCAGGTCTAACGACATGACACAGCCCTGCAGTGGTGGCCGGGCCACCACCATCCGCCTGCGCTGTGACCCCTTGCACCTCGGCACCGGCACCCTGGCTGTTCCCAGGTGGGGAGAGGACACTGGGGACCCCGAAGTGGGTCTTGGGTGACCCAAGTATCTCCTGCTGTCAGGGCTGGGCACATCCTTGGGGTGCCTTGCTTTGGAGACACCATGTCACAAGTGTCAGTATCCCTTACTCTGAGGTGTCATCCTGGCTGTTCCCAGGTGGGGAGGATGGCACACTGGGGACACTAAGGAGGGCTTAGGGGACTCCCAAAGTGACCCAAAGCAGGAGATCCCAAAGTGATCTCCTGCTCTCATGGGTGGGCGTGTCCTTGAGGTGCTTTGCTTTGGGGACGACACTGACATGGTGTCAGAGTCCCTCACCCTGAGGTGTCATCCTAGCTATGTCACTGGTGCCCTGCATGTCCTCAGGTTGGCAGTGAAACAAAAGGAGACCCCAGGGGAGGTTTGGGGACCCCCAAGGTCTCCTGCTGTTATGGGTAGATCCTTCTTTGGAGTGCTTCATTTTGGGAATACCGCTGTCATGGTGTCTCGACCCTGAGCTGTCTCCTTGGCTGTACTCCCCACTTTGGGGTGTCACCACCACCCGAACCCCCTCTTTTTGTGCCTCCCCAGCAAATGCCCCGAGGGCACCTGTGATGGCTGCACCTTCCATTTCCTGTGGGTGACGGCCGAGGGATGTCCCCGCTGCTCCAGCTCCCACCACCGCCCCATCGTCGGCGCTTGTATCGGTGGTGTTCAGGTACTGCCCTGTGCCCCAGGCTGGGCTGTGGCTCCCGCGGCCCCTGAACCCCCTTTCCCCCCCCCCAGAAAACCACTTATGTGTGGCGGGAGCCCCGGCTGTGCCATGGTGGGGATGCCCTGCCACCGCAGGTGATCCAGGCGTGCCGGAGCGTGGATTTTTGGCTAAAAGTTGGAATTTCCACTGGGACGTGCGTGGCCGTCTTGCTGGCCACGCTCGCCGCTTATTTCTGGAAAAAGACTCAAAAGTGAGCAGTTGACAGCAGGATTTGGGGACACGGGGACTAGCACTGTCACAGGGGGGCTGATGGCACCGCCTGGATTCCCAGGTTGGAATACAAATATTCCAAGCTGGTGATGGACGCGGCGGCCCGGGAGAGTGAGGCGACATCGCCTGACAGCTGTGCCATCATGGAGGGGGAGGATGCGGAGGATGAGCTGCTCTTTGCCACTGAAATGTCACTTTTTGGAAAACTTAAAGCCCTGACGGCCAAGGTGAGGGGTGGGGTTGGGGGGTTGGAAACAACCCTAGAGTAGCCACCGGACAAGCCATGGTAGGGGTGGGATTTGAGGATGGTTCATTCCTCAATTCCCCATCCTGGGGGCTCCAGGCTTCAGTTTCCCCACTCCAAGAGGGGCTCTGTGCCTCAGTTGCCCACCCCGGGGGGCTCCAGGCCTCAGTTTCCCCACCCCGGGGGGCTCCAGGCCTCAGTTTCCCCACCACAGGGGGGCTCTGGGCCTCAATTTCCCCACCCCACAGCGAATGCCAGATGGATTCGACTCGGTCCCACTCAAGACCTCATCCAGCAGCACTGATCGGGAGCTGTAAGAGGACGGGAGGGGCGCCCTCGCATCCCCCAGCCCTCCTGGGAGCTGTGACGGGGCAGAGGGGTACCCACGGACACCCCACCCCCGAGCAGCTGTGAAGGGAAGGGGGGGATACCCACAGCCCACCCCCCCCCCCCCGCGCCCCCCAACGTGGCCTTAGGGACCTGCTTCGGACCGGAGCTTCGTTATGGCTTTTGTACGTGTGTCCCCACCCGTGCCCCCCCCGTGTCCTCCCCATCATGAGCACCCAAAAATGCCAAATACAGGAGTGGGGTTTGTATAAGGGCTCCATGTGTGTGGGCACACAGGGGCAGGGGGACACACATAAGAGGTGCGGGGAGCTGTGCATGGGTACTCAAAATGGGTGGGCGGAGGGTGTGGGGGTGTGTGCAGGGTGTCACACGCGTGGGAGTGGGTACCTAGGGGTCGGGCAGGGGTGCACACGTGGGGGAGCAGGGGAATTTTCACTTCCATCTGCACGGCCCCTCATGGGGGAAGGGGTATGGGGTTCCTCACATGGGTGGAGACACCAGGACCCCGCCGGAGCCTCCAAAGAGGGGACAGTGGGGTGACAAGGGGTGACATAGGGTGACATGTGGACAGCCATAGTCACGGGGTGCTGTGAAGGGAGGTGGGGCGGCCCTTAGGACCCCTGTGAACAACTGGGGTGCGGGGTGTCCTCGGGTGGATCCCCAGAACCCACCAGTATCACTAGGATGTAGCTGAGGAGCCCCAGGGATGCTCGGGGTGCGAGGGCAGAACCGCGGAGACCCCTCTGGCGGGGGTGCTCAAGGATGTTCGGACCGCTCGGGCCCCTCCAGACCCCCCCATATCCTCCCCAAAGCCTCTCATACCTTCCCAATACCCCAGTCCTCCCGCTCTACCTGGGCCTCCAGACCCGCTGGAACCTCCCTTGGTGGGGGTCAGGGGTGCTCGGCTCGCTCGGGCCCCCCCAGACCCTCCAAATCACCCCCATACTTCCCCTTCCCCCCCCCATACCCCGGTTCTCCCGTCCTGCTGCGCCACCTCCAACCACCAAGGGGCGCTGCTGCGCCCCCGCCCGGCCGAGGCTGCACCGCGGCCACGCCTCTTCCCGCGCACGCGCGCGGTGCAGCTGTCCCCGCCGCTCTTCCCGGTGCCGCCTCCGCCATCTCCGGTCATGGTGCTGGACCTGGACCTGTTCCGCGCCGACAAGGGCGGAGACCCCGCCATGGTGCGGGACATGCAGCGCAAGCGCTTCAAGGACCCCGCACTGGTGGATGCGCTGGTGCGAGCGGACGGCGCCTGGCGGAGGTGTACGTGGGGGTGGGTGGAGTGGGAGGGAACCTTCCAGCTGGGGGACCCCCGAGGGCTTGTCACCCCCTTGTCACACGCGGGCATGTCTCCCCCTCCCGGTGCCTTTCCCCGCCACCCCGTCAGCCTGGTGAGCGGTCCGCATGTGATGGGGACCCCCTCACCATCGCCCCTCCTCGGGGATAGGGGATCCCCTAGGGGTCCCTCTCTCCCGCTCTCCCTTGCTCTCGAGGACCTGGAGCCGGCTCCCACACTGATCCCCGAACCCCCTCGCTGAGATGGGATGACCTTTAGGGGGGTCTTTCCCACCCTCCCCAGCTGTTCGGTGATTCCTCCGCAGCCCTCGGGGATCACCTCGGTGGATCATTGCCCTCGGACTGGATCCTGTCAGTAGATCGCAGAAGAGACCGAGGGTTTGTCCCTGGGTGGATCCCCCTCGCCCCTAATCCCTGGGATTGAGGTGGGAGAAGTTCTCCCACTAGAACCGCCTTCCCCTCCTCCCAGGCTGGGGGGCAGATCCCAGGTTCTCCTTAGCCGGCACATGGATCCCGTCCCATTGCGATCCCCAGGGATCCGCTGCCTGCACTGCCACAGGATCCAGCTGGGTGGGGTGATCCTAGGCAGTCCCACCCCCAGATTTGGGGTACACCCACACCTGGACGACTTGGGGGGGCAGGAGCCACCTCCCCGCGGCTCCTGGCGGGATCTGGGGCAGCGGGATCTGCATCCAGCTCCGACAGAGGATGCCGGATGTAGAGAAGAGTTGGAGGACGGCAGGAGTGGGTACTCCCAGACCCCGCCGTTCCCAGGGTACCCCAGCATTCCACTGCTGCGGGATGAAAGCGGCGCTTGGGGCTCCCCGTTAGCGCGTTCGCCTTGATGTCCTGGTGGGATCTTGCCTGGCTCCGGCCGTGCCCTCATTTTATCTCCGGCTCCCTGACTCTGGCCGTGCCCTCATTTTATCCCAGAGCGTTTCATCCCAGGGGATCACCCGCTTCCCAACCCCCTTCCCGCGGGCTCTGTGTCCCCGGGACGGCAGTGCTGGAGAATGGTGGGTGGCTACAGGAGGTGACAGGGTGACGCAGGATGGCGGGATTCGCTGGCTGATGCAATCCCGCAGCGCTGGTGCTGTGGAGCCCGTGCTGTGCCGTGTTGTGTCTTGTTGCGTGTTCCTTGGCTCTGGATCCCCTGGGGACTGATCCCTCCCACTGATGGGGTGGCTTGTTCTCGGCGTTGGGTGTCCCTCCCCAGTTTGAGCTGCCCTGGATCGTGCCCTTCCCAGCTGTGGGGTCATGAAGGGGGAACATCCATGCTCCCCTCATCCAACACCCCCTGAATCTCGTCACTGTGGCCTCAGATCCCAGGATCTGCTCAGCCCTTAGCAATCCCATCCTGCTGAGGGAGGGGTCTCGTCACAATGTGGGGTCCCAGCGTGGTGTGGGGGTCCCATGCTAACAGGGGGGTCCCAGCATGAGGGGATGCCAAGCCTGTGGAGGGGAGGATCCCATCCTGGCATGGGGGTCCCAGTTCAGCATGGGGAGGGTCTCTACCTGGTGTGGGGGTCCCAGCCCAGCATGAGGGTTCTAGCCCAGCATTTGGGGGGGGGTGAGGGGTCCCAGTGCAGTATGGAGGTCCTATGCTGATGTGGGGGGGTCCCATCCTGGTGGAGGGATTCCCATCTTGGCAGGGTGGGGTTCCCAGTCCAGCATGGGGGTTTGTGGCCTAGTGTGGGGGATCCTAGCATGGGGTGGGGATCCCATTCCAGTGCATGGTTCCCAGCCTCACATGGGACTTACAGCCCAGTGTGGTAGATCCCATCCTCTCATGGGAGTCCCAGTGTGGATGTCCCATCCCAGTGTGGGGGTTCCAGCCCAGCATGGGGAATCACAGTGTGGAGTTCTCATCTTAGAGTTGGGATGTCCCATCCCAGCGTGGTCCCAGAATGTCAGGGGGGTTTCCAGCCTGGCATGGGGGTCCCAGTGCAATGTCACTCCAGGTGTTTTCCGGTGACATCCCTACTCCCTGCAGCTCCGCTCCACATGATCAACCTCTGTCCTCCCAAAAACCCCAGGCCTGGTGCCTGTGGGTATTCCTGGAGCTGCCACTCCCACTGCTGCTCCTCTGAGGGCTCCATATCACCTCTTTGCACCAGATGGGGGCCCCAGCCCTTCTCTCACTCCAGGTGACAGCCACTGCCTTCCTTTCCAGGCAGGTTTCGTGCCGACAACCTGAACAAGCTGAAGAACCTGTGCAGCAAAACTATTGGGGACAAGATGAAGGTGGGGCACGAGTGCTCTGGGTCACCTCATGGTGGGAGGTGTCACCTCATGTCACCAACCAGTGACATCTCTCCTTCTCCCAGCCCTCCAGCCTCTCCCTTGTGTCACTGAGGGATGTTTTCCCCCTGGAGTTTTACTCCTTAACTCTCCCGGGATTCCTTTTTCCTCCTGCTGCAGAAAAAGGAACCAGTAGGGACGGATGAATCAGTACCGGAGAGTGCACAGAACCTGGATGAACTCACGGCTGATGTCCTGGCGGTGAGTGAAAGCCAACTTTCTCCACTGTGCTTATGGTTTGTCCAGAGCTTTGCCTGGAATTGCCCAGACTGGGGGCCTGAAGTGCCCACCAAATGAGGGGGGCCTGATGCCTCAGCTGGGAGGATCCTTTATCTCCCAGTCCCACACCAGCAATAACTGACTCTTCCTTGGTGTTCTTGATCTCCCCAGCATTGCTCTGTGTCAGTCAAGGGCTCATCCCTAGGAATTTGAGCAGCCTCAGTCGTTCCGTGTTCTCAGTGTATCCTTCCCTGCCTGCTGTGTTCCCAATTTGGTAGTCACCCTAGTTAATGAGCGCAGTGCTAGCTGCCATGGGAGCAGCTCAGGCCTTCCAAAGCCTAGCTTGTTGCCTCTTTGTCCCTTCAGGCTGTTCTTGAGTGTGTCCAGCCCAGGGACTCAATCCAGAATCTGTGCAGGGTCCAGAATTCACCATGCTGGGCCCAGGATTCCCTGTGCTGGGTGAGCAGGCCCCTCTTCTTGGTGGTCTTCTCCCCCGCCAGCCTCATCCGGAGGTCTCTCTGCAGTGTCTCCAGGTATCCCAGATAAAGAAAGTTCGGCTGCTCATTGATGAGGCCATCCTGGAGTGTGACTCTGAGCGCCTGCGGCTGGAGGCTGAACGTTTTGAGAGCCTCCGGGAGATTGGGAACCTCCTCCACCCCTCCGTGCCCATTAGCAACGACGAGGTGGGACACGGGAAGGGTGGTGGGGCTGGGTTAGTGGAGCCAGGAAGCTCACAGTGGGAAGCAGGGGGCTCCCAGCGGGGGATCCCCCAAGCTGGGCTGGGTGCATGGCTGGGTGAGGGAAATTTGCATGACAGGCTGGTATTTCCCACTGGGATCAGACAAAGAGCAGCTCAGACAATTCTGGGCACACCATTGTTGGGGGAATTCATGGGAAAGGCACTTCCTGCAGTGGGGACGGGGTCTCCCTCCGCTGCCTCCATTCATCCCACAGGAATATTTTGCTGGGAGGAGCACAACTGGGCCAGGCTTGCTGCCAAGTGGCAGCACAATAAGCTACAGGCTGGAGTTTGAGCTCCCAAAGTGGCCCCAGTGTGGTTCAGGGTGTCGTGTCACAGTGTTCCAGGGCACTGAGGAGTTGATCAGCTCCCGCTCCTCTTTTTCTCTGGGTTCCTGCAGGATGTGGACAACAAGGTGGAGCGGGTGTGGGGTGACTGCAGCTGCAGGAAGAAGTATTCCCATGTGGATCTGGTGGTGATGGTGGATGGCTATGAGGGGGAAAAGGGCACCGTGGTGGCTGGCAGCCGTGGCTACTTCCTTAAGGTGAGAGCTGTGACCCCAGAATGAACCATTTCAGAGGGGAATGAGGAGGGACAGGGGCCTTGGGTTCTCCTCCCATTGAGGAGATGGATAATGGGAGCCTCCATGGTGGGCATGTGGGATGGACTCTGACCACAGTGGTGCATCAGGATCTGTTCCTGCTGCAGTCTGGGGTGACGCTGAGCCTGGCAGCCATTGCAACTCTTTGGGCTCCGTATCTCGCAGCCCCTCTGAGCAAGGAGGAGCTGCCCAGCGTGGTGTCTGTCTGATTGGCAGTGTGACCCTTGTTCCCAGGGCCCGCTGGTGTTCCTGGAGCAGGCATTGATCCAGTATGCGCTGCAGAGCCTCCGTGCCCGAGGGTACACCCCGGTGTACACCCCCTTCTTCATGCGCAAGGAGGTGATGCAGGAGGTGGCCCAGCTCAGCCAGTTTGATGAGGAGCTTTACAAGGTAAGGGATTGCTCCAGATTTGGGACTGGACTTCGGAGCAAGCCACCCCCATGGGGCTGTGGGGTGGGAGGCAGTGTGGTCCTGTTTGCCCTGTCAAGGCTGTGGTGGTGGCAGCAATGGTAGCAGTGGTTCCTTCCCCTCTCTTTGGGATCCATCTCTATGTTGTGATGGTGATGATGTGACAGGGAGTTGTGTTGTCTTGGGAGTCCATCTCCATGGGAAACACTTCGTGGTGACACTGCAGTGACAAGGAGGTGGCTCATCTCGGGTCCATCTCCATGGGTGACACAGCGTGATGGCCATCAGGTGACAAGGAGACAGCTGGTGTCTGGAGTCCATCTCCATTGGTGACGTGGTGACAAGGACATGGCTTATCTCTGGGGTCCACGTTTATGGGTGCCACATGATGGTGATGAGGTGACAAGGAGGTGGCTCATCTTTGGGGTGCATTTGTACAGGTGACGCGTGATGGCAGTGGAGTGACAAGGAGGTGACATGCTCTGGGGTCCATGGGTGACATAGGTGACAAGGAGGTGGCTCATCTCTGGGGTCCATCTCCACGGGTGATACAGGTGACTTGTCCCTGCCATCAGCCCCTTTGAAAGACCAACAAACTCCTCCTCTGATGAATTCCCAAACCATGCAGCCCTGCTGGTCCCTGGAGGTGCAGGAGCAGCTATAGAAGAGGGCCGGTGGCTCATGTCCCCCGCAGGTGATCGGGAAGGGCAGTGAGCGGGCGGAGGACAGTTCCATCGATGAGAAGTACCTGATTGCCACATCGGAGCAGCCCATCGCCGCCCTGCACCGCGATGAGTGGCTGCGGCCTGAGGACCTGCCCCTCAAGTACGCGGGGCTCAGCACCTGCTTCCGGCAGGAGGTGGGGTCCCACGGCCGGGACACCCGCGGCATCTTCCGCGTCCACCAGTTCGAGAAGGTGAAGGAGCGGTCCTGGCGCAAATTCAGGGTGTATTGAGGGTTGCTGTGGGGTCCCAGTGGGAATTCAGAGTATACCCAGCATCACTGGGGGGTTCCAGTGGGAATTCAGAGTATACCCAGCATCACTGTGGGGTTCCAGTAGGTATTCAGCATGTTCCGGTGGGAATTCGTGGTGTATCCGGTGCCACTGCAGTGCACCCAACAGGAATTCGTGGTGTTCCAGCAGGAAGTTGGGGTGTATACCCCATATCACTGTGGTGTCCCAGTGGGAATTCAGGGTGTATGGGGGGTTGCCATGGGGTGAACCTGGCGGGAGTTTGGGGTGAACCTGATGGGAATTTGGGGTGTATCTGGTGTCAACTGCAGTGTTCCCAGTGGGAATTCAGGGTGTATCCAATGTCACTGCAATGTTCCAGTGGCAATTCAGAATGTACCAGGTGTAACTGTGGTATTCTAATGGGAATTGAATGTTCCAGCAATGTTCCATGGGAATGTTCCATGGGAAATGATGTTCCAGCAGCAAGTCAGAGTGTTCCGGGTGTCACTGTGGGGTTCTGATGAGAATTTGGGCTAATACTCAGTGTCACTGCAGGTTTTCAGTGAATTTAGGGTGTCACTGTGGGGTTCTAGTTGGAATTTGGGCTGTACCTGGTGTCACTGTGGGGTTCCAGTGGGGATTGGAGCTATACCTGGTGTCACTGTGGAATTCCGTCTCCTGCAGATAGAGCAGTTTGTCTACTCCTCCCCCCATGACAACAAATCCTGGGAGATATTTGAGGAAATGATGGCCACAGCTGAGGAATTCTACCAGTCCCTCGGGATTCCCTACCACGTCGTCAACATTGTCTCAGGTAGGGGCTCCTGTGGCAAAGAGGTTTGAGGGGGTCCCTGACCTTCTTCCCAGCATGGCAGTTTCTTGTCCCTGGCTCATTGCTGTCCCCATACTGAGGAGGAAGAGAAGGGGACATTTTGTTTTCTGTGGAATCCTCAGCCGTGCTCTGGGTCGGTGGCAGTGAGTGTGGGCACTGCTGTGATGGAGTGCTCCTGCTGTCCCTTCCAGAGGGACAGTTGGAATGTCCCATCTCCTGGAAATGTTCACAGGAAAAAGATCTCATTTAAAAGCTCCCTGTGCCTGAGTGGGACCCCTTTATCCCCTTGGCAGAATGAGAGCCCCACACTCCCACAGTCAAGTGGGAACCCCACTTCCCCACAGCTGAGCAGGAATCCCTCATCCCTGTGGCCAAGCAGGAGTCCCAGATCCCCATGGCATAATCCCATTTCCCCATAGTCAAGTGGGAAGCCCATGTCCATGTGGCTGAGAAAGAGCCCCATGTTCCCATAGCTGAGTGGGAATCTCACATCCACATAGCTGACAGGGACCCCCACATTCCTGTGACCAAGTGGGACCCCCACATCCCCATGGCACAGCAGGAACCCTGTGTCCTGTGGCTGAGCAGGAGTCCCCCATCCCTGTGTCTGGGCAGGACTCTCACACCCTCACATCCCCATGACCAAACATCTTGTGGCTTGTTGACCCTGTGGTCAAGCAGGGACCCCACACCCCACATTTCCATGGCTGAGAGGTAATCCCACATCACTATGGCAGAGCAGGAATCCTTGTTGGATTGGCACCAAGCTGCAGGAGTTACTTCAGAGGCTTCACCCTACACTCTGCCTCAGGATAGGCAAATTCAGGATGGCAGTGGGACCCCCCACTCAGCACTGTCCCCCTTACAGGCTCCCTGAACCATGCAGCTAGCAAAAAACTGGATCTGGAGGCCTGGTTCCCTGGCTCTGGAGCTTTCCGTGAGCTTGTCTCCTGTTCCAACTGCACCGACTACCAGGCCCGGCGCCTCCGCATCCGCTATGGCCAGACCAAGAAGATGATGGACAAGGTGAGGCTAGTGGGCATGTGGGGGTTCTTCCTGTGTTCCTTTGCTTTCCCCATGTCCCATGTGTCCCCTGCATCCCCCTGCCACAGGTAGAGTTTGTGCATATGCTGAATGCCACCATGTGTGCTACTACCCGCACCATCTGCGCCATCCTGGAGAACCACCAGACCCCTGAGGGCATCCGCATCCCTGAGAAGCTCCAGAACTTCATGCCCCCAGGTAACATCCCCCTGTGCCCTCCCCGTCCCTCACTCCTTGGCAGGGGGGATGACAGGGGTCCCTTGTCCCCCCAGATCTGCGGGAGCTGATTCCGTTCATCAAGCCGGCACCCATTGAGCAGGAGCTCTCCAAGAAGCAGAAGAAGCAGCAGGAAGGGCGGGGCAAGAAGAAGGCAGGGGGGGGACGGGACCAGGTGCTGGAGGAGCAGATGAAGAACATGGAGGTCTGAGGGTGTCCCCCGTGCACCCCAAGGACTTTGGGGGCCTCCCGAGTCATCTCACCTTCATCACCAGGCTGTGCCCTTCACCATCGTCTTTGCCTCGGAGGGGAGTCACTGTCTGTCGTGTCCCCCCCGTGCCACAAAGAACTGACACTGTCAGGGCACTGCCCCTCTTCCTATGTGTCCTCCCTATCCTGCTGAGCGGGGCCGGGATCCCCCATGTGTCCCCCTCACTGAGTGGTGTTGGGGACCCCCGTGCCCACATAACATGTCCCTCCTCCATCCAGAATAAAGCCACGAGCTGCTGACCTGTGTGTTCTTGGGGGTTCCGAGAAGGGGCAGATTCGGCCCGGGAAGGTGTCTCCGTTGCATGCTACCCTTCCTTCCCCCCCCCCCCCCC
>JANPWX010020030.1:39494-55379 GCA_024734555.1 Trochalopteron elliotii
CCTTGAGACACTACCATCCCTAGCGCTGCCACCCTGTGACACATTGCCCCAACAACACTATCCTTTCTGGGCCACCACCACCACTCCATCCGTGCCACCAGGGCAGTGCCACCACCTTGTCACTGTGACCTGGACACTGCCACCCTCCCTGGGCACTGCCTTGTACCCAGGTACTGCCTACCCTCATCCCTGTTCCCTGAGCACTGCCACTGTTCTCTCACTGTCCCCAGGGCACTTGCACCCTCCCTTGTCACTGCCACTCCTTATCACTGTCACACCTGGGCACTGCCCCTCACCATCCCCATTCCTGTCCCCCATCACTGTCCCCTGTTGTTGTCCCCAACACCGTCCTGTGCCCAGGGTACTTCGGTGACAGCTGTGTCAGTGCCTGTGCCCTGGACCCCTGCGAGCCTCCAGGCACCTGTACCCGCCGCCCAGGCCTGGCCCCTGGCTATGCGTGTCACTGTCCCCCGGGCACCTTCGGGACCCTCTGCCAGCACCGGTTGGTGATACTGTGGGGCACGTATGTTTGCCCGGGGGAGCACGCAGGGGAAGGGGGACGCTGCAAGGGACACTGGGGGCAGGGGGTGGGGTGAGAGGAGGGTGGGCATATGAGCCAGGGTGGGTGTGTAGGGGGCATAGTGCACGTGCAAGAGCTGTGGTGGGTGTGCAAACGGCAGGGGGAGCATGGAAAGGTCACAGTGACTGTGCAAGAGCTGTGGTGAGTGTGCAGAGATCACTGTGGATGAAAGTGGTACTGTGGGTGTACAGGTGGCACAGTGGGGGTGCAGTGGGCACTGTGGGGGTACAGGTGGCACTGTGAGAGTACAAGTGGCCATGTGCGTATGTGAGGAACAGTGTGGGTGTACAAGGAGCCATGTGAGTGTACAAGGGGCATTGTGGGGGTATCCTGGCATGGTGCCCGAGTGCCAGCTCCAGTGTCCCCAGGGAGGCGCAGCCATGCCCACGGGGGTGGTGGGGACACCCCACGTGCGGCCCCTGCAGCTGCAATGTCACCCACGGCTTTGACCCAGACTGCAACAAGACCACGGGCGAGTGTCGCTGCAAGGTGGGACCTGCCAGCCCTTGTCACTTCCCCTGCCAACCCCTGCCATCCTCCTGTCACCCCTCTGTTGCCCCCTGATGCCCCACTGTCATCCTGTCACCTCCCTGTCACCCCCCCCATCATGCCCCTTGACAACCCCCCAGTCGCCTCCCTGTCACCCCCTGTGAGTCCCCTGTCACCCCATCCCCGTGCCTGCTGTGACCCTGTGTCCTCCCAGGATAACCACTACCGCCTGCCAGGAGGGGACACCTGCCATCCCTGTGAGTGTTACCCCACTGGGTCACTGTCACGCCGCTGCGATGTCAGCACTGGACAGTGTCCCTGCAAAGCCGGGGTCATTGGCCGCCACTGTGACCGCTGTGACAACCCCTTCGCTGAGGTGACAGCCAGTGGCTGTGAAGGTGGGGGACTGTCAACTTGTGTCACCCTGTGCCACCCTGAGTGCCCACCGTCACCCTGATGTCACCCTCCATTACTCTGTCACCTTGTGTCACCTCGTGTCACCTTGTGTCATCCTGTGTCACCCTGAGTGCCTTGACTGGGTACTACTGTCACTCTGCTGTCACCCTGCTGACCCCATTGTCACATTTTGTGAACTTGTATCACCCCACTGTCACTCTGTGTCACACTGGTGTCATCCTTCTGTCATCCTGTGTCACTCTACATCACCCTGTGCCATCCTGATGTCCCCCTGTTCTGCCACCGCTTTGGGTGCCAGCGAGTGCCATTGTCACCCTGTATCCCCCTGTGTCACCCTACTCTGCCCTGTTGCAACCCTGCCAAGTGACTGCGTCCTGCTGTCACCCTGTGCTACCCTGCATCACTGTATTGTCCCTTTGTGTCACCTGCTGTCACCTTGGTGTCACTCTGGCTGCTGGCAACTGAGTTCTGCCAACACCTTGGTTGTTAGTGTAACCCCATTGACACCTTGTGTCACCTCACCGTCACCCTGTGTCATGCTGCTGTCACACTGCTATCACTCTGTTCCACTATGTCACCCTACTTTCACCCTGTGTTTGTCACCCTGCTCTGCCACTAATGTCACCCTGCTGTTAGCCTGTGTCACCCTGTGTCACCCTGGGTTCCAGTGAACAGGTGCCACTGCCACCCTACTGTCACACTGTGCCATCCTGCGTCCCCTATTTTGATGCCCTGTTGTGTCCCGCAGTGAACTACGACAGCTGTCCCCGGGCCATCGAGGCTGGCATCTGGTGGCCTCGCACACGCTTTGGGCTGCCAGCTGCAGCCCCCTGCCCCAAGGGCTCTGTTGGTATGTGGGGACATGGGCGGGGGGGTCACTGGGCACATTCTCAGAACGGGGCTGGGGGTGACAGTGGTGACATCTCTGGGATGGGGCTGAGAGGGATTGACAACGGCATTGCTTGGGTGGTACAGAGAGGTGACACCGTGATTGCACTCATGAGACACGGTGGGAAGACACCATGGGGTCACTTCAGGGTGTTAATATGGTGTAGCACTGCTGGGATGGGATGTTGACACCAGTGAGACTGGGCTGGGGTGTGTTATGGTGATGGCACCAGTTGGATGGAGCTGGGATGGGGTGGAACCATGGGCATCACTGGGACAGGGCAGGGGGGTGATACTGTAGTGGCATTATTGGGTTGGTACAGGGAGGTGACACTGTGGTGGCACTGATAGGATGGGTTAGGGGTGGTGACACCTTGGTACCACCAAGATGGAGTGCGGGTGACACAAGGGTGGACTTGTTGAGATGAGTCTGGGGCTGCCACTGTCTTATCACTGCAGAGTGTGACACTGGTGGCATCACTGGGATGGGACTGGTGGCTGTCACAGTGTTGTCACTGGGGGGTGACACAGGAGTGTGACATTGTGGTGGCAACAGCTGGGACAGGGCATGGCACCACTGGGACAAGGCTGGGGACAACACTCTGGTGTCACTGCAAGGGTGGAGCAGGAGTGTGACACTAGCAGCACTGCTGGCATGCTGTGAGGTGAGGCTGCCCCATTGTCCCCATGGTGCACTCAGTGTCCCCATCCCACAGGCACGGCACTGCGCCACTGTGACGAGCACAAGGGCTGGCTGCCTCCCAACCTCTTCAACTGCAGCGCACTGGCCTTTGCCGCCCTTCGCCCCTGGGTGAGCTGGGGGAGCACCAGCGACAGCCATGCGACAGCGGCACCGCGACTCCCCTGACTCTGTGTGTGTCCCCCTCAAGGCAGAGCAGCTGGTGGGCAATGAGTCACGGTGGGACGCGGGGCAGTCGGGGCGTGTGGCGCTGGCACTTCGTGAAGCGATGCGTGAGGCCCGGGGGTACTTCGGCAGTGACGTGCACCTGGCGTACCGGCTGGCAGGGGCCCTGCTGCACCATGAGAGCCGTCAGCGCGGCTTCCGCCTCGCCGCCACCCAGGACGTGCACTTCACCGAGGTGGGCATGAGGTCACAGGGATGGGGACGTGCCCGGAGGGGGAATGGAAAAGGTGGAAAAGAGGTTGGGATGATGAGCACCCCCATAGGGAAGAATGTGGGTGCAGGAGCCCACACACCAGAGTGATGGACACCCTTGTGGTGAGGGATATTGAGGCAGGAGAGCAGATACCCAGGTGATGGGCACTGGGGAGGGAGGTTAAGGGAGAAGGAAAAGAGGTTGGAGTTATGGGGAGGGTCATATTGAGGCAGAAGGTCAAACACTGGGGTGATGGGCACCTGCATGGGGAGGGGGAAGGTGTTGGTGCAGGAACTTGGCTGGCAGGGTGGATTGGCACCCACCTGGGAAGGGTGTTGGTGAGGGAGCCCATGCACCAGGGTGATGAGCACTCCCTTCAAGAGGAATGTTGGTGTAGGAGGTCTGATGCCAGGGTGGTGGGTATCCCTGAGCAGCATGTGTTGGTGTGGCTCAGGGTGCACCCTCAACTTTGTAGGGGTACAGCACCCCCATTCCCCACTGTCGGTGCCAGAGTGCCCCAGCCATAGATTCCTGCAGGGGAGGTTAGGGACGCCCTGCCCAGACCCTAGAGTGCCAGCTTCCAGTGGCACTACTGCTGCCTTTCCCCCAGAACCTGCTGCGGGTGGGCAGTGCACTGCTGGACATGGGGAACAAGCGGCACTGGGAGCTGATCCAGCAGACAGAGGGTGGCACAGCCCAGCTGCTGCGGCACTTCGAGGAGTATGCACGAGCCCTGGCACGGAATATGCCCCAGACTTACCTCAGCCCATTCACCATTGTCACCCCTAACATTGGTCAGTGGGGACGTGCGTGGCCGGAGGGCTGTGAGGGGGGTGTCTGCCTGGAACATAGGCATGCTGGGAACACGTGTGTGCCTGGGGACACACATGTGCCCTTGGTGTGGTGCTGGGGACATGGGCATGGCTGTGCCTGGGGGATGTGTGTGCTGGGGAGATGGACATGTGTGCTTGGGAACACGTGTGTGCTCGGGGGATGTGTGTGTGTTGGGGACACAGACACGTGTCTGGGAACACAGCTGTATATACCTGGAGTATGTGTGTGCACAAGGACATGTGAGCTGGGGGGGTGTGTGCACAAGGGAACGTGTGCTGGGAGCGTGCATGCGTGTGTGATGTGTACTTGGGAACACGTGCTGGGGACATGGACATTTGTGTGGCTGGGAAATGTGTTCTGGGAAATGTGGGTGTGCCTGGAGGCATGTGTGTGTCCCTGCGGACATAGTCTGTGTGTCCAGGGGTCAGTGGGTGCTGGGTACAGAGGGTGTTGTGTTCTGTGTGTCCCAGGGTTGGTGGGTGCTGGGGTCAGTGGATGTCAGGATCCATGCCCCCTGGGGTCAGTGGATGCTCGAGTCCACGGCCCTGGGCTCAATGGATGCTGGGCTCAGTGGGTGTTGGGGTCCATGTGGCCAAGGGTTGGTGGCTGCTGGTGTCTGTGGGTGTATGGATTCATTGCTCTGGGGTTGTTGGATGTCAGGGTCAGTGGGTGCTGGGCTCAGTGGGTGCTGGAGTCTGTGTGCCACAGGGTTGCTGGGTGCTGGGATCTATGGTCGTGGGGTCTGCATGCCCCAGGATCCATGGCTCTGTGGTTCATGTTTGCCAGCATTGGTGAGTGCTGATGTGAGTGTCCCCCAGGGTCAGTGAGTGCTGGAATTGGTTTGTGCCAGGCTTGGTGTGGCTCAGGATTAGTGAATGCAGAGGCTGGTGTGCCCTGGGGTCAGTGGGTGCTGGGGTCAGTATGCTGTGGGGTCAGTGGGTGCTGGGGTCTTTGTGTCTCAGGGTTGGTGGGTGCCATGCCGTGCCATGCCGTGCCATGCCGTGCCATGCCATGCCATGCCATGCCATGCCATGCCATGCCATGCCATGCCATGCCATGCGTGACATGGTGCCACAGTGGTGTCGGTGGTGCGGCTGGACAAGAGCAGCTTTGTGGGTGCCCACCTGCCACGGTATGAGGCGCTGCGAGGGGAGAAACTTCCAGACCTGGAGACAACTGTCATCCTGCCTGACAGCATCTTCCAGCCCCCCAAGGACAGGCGTGAGTCCAGGGCATAATGGGGACAGGGGTCAGGGTTGGAAATCAACTTGCATCTATGGGGCTGGCAGGGCTTGGGGGGCCCCCCATTTGGCCATGGGGACATGGCACAGCTGGGGACCCTGGCTGGGGGCTGACAGGAATGGGGGAACCCCAGAATGCCCATGGACTGACAGAGTTGGGAATCCCAGTGCCACCATGGGGACCCCAGTGCCTCCATGGTGACCACAGTGTGGCCATGAGTCTGGCAGGTTTGGGACCCCAGGATGGTACTGGCATGGCTGGGGACCCTGGTAAGGATGCCAAGACCAGGGACCCCATGGCAGCATCAGAGATCCTGGTGTGGCCATGGCAGTGGGCAGAGTTGGGGACACAGGTGTGACTATGGGGACCTCATGGTCATAGAGCTGACAGGGTTGGGGACCCCAGTGTGGACATAGGGACCCCTGGAGCTGGAAGTGTTGGGGGAACCTTGTTGTGGTCATGGGACTGGCAGTGCTGGGGACTCCAGGGTGGCCATGGGAGCCCCAATGAGGTCTCAGAGCACCATGCCACCCCCTGCCCATGGCCCCCAGGCCCCTCAACCGGGCATGGGCAGGCACCACAGGGCACAGGTGGGCAGGAGGAGGAGGAGGATGAAGCAGGCGAAGAGAAGAAGGAGGAGGAGGAGGCAGGGATGACTGTGGTGACCCGGCACAAGCGCCACCCATCCCTGGGTGAGGGCCAGGCCATCGCCAGCGTCATCATCTACCGCACCCTGGCCGGTCTCCTGCCCCAGCACTTCGACACCGACAAGCGCAGCCTCCGGTGCCACTGGGGATGGGGGCTTGGGGGGTTGGGGGGTGGCACATGGGCTGTCAGGGCAAAGCCAAGCATCTGGGGGGTGTAGGGAGATGGGGACAGGGGTGTCCGGAGGGATCTCAGGGGAGGGATGGGAAAAGGGACACATGAGGTGCCCAAGGTTGGGGGGGACAGAGAGTGCCTGAGGATGGAGGGCAGAGGGTTGGGGAGGTGGCTCAAGAGATGTCCAAGAATGGTACCCATGGGGTGCCCAAAAAAGGGGGCACAGGGAAGAACGGGGCTCCCTCACAGTGTCTGTGTGGTGCAAGAGCACTCTGTGGCACCAAGGTGGGTTTTGGGGTGCCCTGAGTGCACTCCCTGAACCCGGTGCCTCCCAGAGTGCCCAAGCGCCCCATCATCAACACACCGGTGCTGAGCATCAGCGTGCACACGGGGGGCATGGATGGCGTGGGGGGCACGGGGATCCCCCAGGCGCTGGCCAAGCCTGTCACCCTCCAGTTCCGGCTGTTGGAGACCCAGGAGCGCTCCAAGCCCATCTGTGTCTTCTGGAACCACTCTTTGCGGTGAGGGCGGAACAGAGGACACCCCAGGGGTGACAGGGGACACCCTGGGGGCACAGGGACATGCTGGGGGTTAGGGTCAATGGGATTGGGGATGGAAACACCTTGGGGAAGATGGGAACGCTCCAGAGGGATAAGGGATCTCCCCATGGAGACAGGGGACGTGGGGACAAGGACACTCAGGGGATCAGGGGATATCCCAGGGAACACCCTGGGGGGATGGGGACATCTTAGGGAATCAGGGACAACATGGGGTGACAGACATTCCGAGGTAACAGGGGACGTGGCACATACCAGGGGAACAGGAAACACCCTGGCGGGGAAGGGGCCATGGAAATAGGGACACCCCAGGGACACTTCGGAGGGGACAGGGGACATGGAATGGGGAGAGCCCAAGGAGATGGGGACACTCTGGAGGGACAGGGAGCATGGGGATGGGGACATTCCATGGAGACAGGGGACATAGGGATAGGGACAACTTGAGGCAACAGGGAACATGGGAATAGGGACACCTTAAAGGGGACAGAGGACATCTCAAGGGGACAGGGAACATGGGGACAGGGCAGGATGGATGCCCCAGTATCCCTGCAGGCCATGGGTGAGTAATGTGGGAACAGGACATGAGGGGACAGCTCTGACCCTTGTGGGTGTCAGGGATAGGATGGGGGGCTGTCCCCAAATGGAGGGGTGTTCCCGGGTGAGCGTTCCTGGTGGGTGAGTGGCCCCAAGTGGCAGTGGTTGTCTCTTCTGGGTGGATGGATGTCCCAGTGGATGGGTGTGTGTTGTCTGTGGATGTACCTGGTGGGTGTGTGTCCCTCTGGGAGGGTGATGCCAATGGGTGTCCCCAGTGCATGTGTCCCTGTGACCTCTTGTGATGGGTGTCCTATGTTGGGTGCATGTCGCTGAGTGGGGATGCATGTTCCCAGTGGGTGTCCCTGGTGGGTGTCCCCAGTGTGTGTGTGTGTGTTTGTCCCCAATGGGTGTCCTGGCAGGTTTCCTGGCTTGTGTCACCTTGTGGTGCTCTGCAGGGCGGGCAGTGTAGGCGGCTGGTCAGCACGAGGCTGCGAAGTCACCTTCCGCAACCAGAGTCACGTCAGCTGCCAGTGCCACCATCTGACCAGCTTTGCCGTCCTCATGGACATCTCCCGCCGAGAGGTGGGGACATATGAGGACACGGAGGGGTGCATGGGGACAGAGGGGGACTGATGTGACACAGGGGACGTGGAGGGACACGGTGACCCTGGGGCATGGAATAACTCAGGGGCGAGGGCCCTGGTGGGGACGTGGGGGAGATGGAGATACATGCAGAGATAGGGCACCGGGTGGTGCCAGGCACAGGGGTGGGACTTTAGGGACAGGGGCGGGGCTTTTGAGAAAAGAGGAGGGACAGGGATAGGCGGGGCTTGGCAGAATGGGCGGGGCATAGTGGGGCAGGGGCAGTGTGGAGGAGTGGGTGCTCATGAAGGCGGGACTGAGAAAAGTGGGGGGGGCTTAAGTGGGGTGGCCCTAAATTCAAGGGGTACGGCTAAAAATCCAGTGGGTGGGGCTCCCTTGGGGCAGAAGTAAATAGGACGGGCGGGGCTATGTCAGATCTGTCAGAACTCCCCCAGGGGCGGGTCCAGTCGTGATGAGTGGGATTCCAGTGGATGTAGCTGACCAGGCTGGGCCGGTCGGTCTCCAAGGGGCGGAGCTGATGTGGGTGGGGTTACAAGAGGGGTGGCTGAGTGATGCAGGCGTATTTTCAGGGGCTGTGGCTAAATAATGTGGGCAGGGTTTCCTGGGGAGGGGTTGAAAACTGTGAGTGGAGTATAAGGAGGTGTGCTCAGTGCTGTGGGTGGGGTTTCAGGGGGAAGGGTCGAGTACAGTAGGTGGGGCAGGGCTGAGTGATGTGGGATTTTGAGGGCTGGGGCTTAGTGGTATGGGAGAAGTTTATAGGGGTGGAGGTACACAATGTGGGTGGGTTTTGAGGGGCATGGTTGAAGAGCTGTGACTATGGGTTTCATAGGATGGGGTTACCAGGGCTAAATAATGTGAGCAGGGCTTCGTATTGGGCTATGCATTGTGGGCAAGACTTCCCAGGCCCAGGGACCGATTGCTTTGTAATGTCTCTGCTGATGGAGGTATCTGGGGGGCACGCCCACTGAGCACGTGCCTGACATATGCCTGTTCTGGTGCTGCAGAACGGGGAGGTGCTGCCGCTGGCAGCACTCACCTACGGCTCACTGGGCGTGGGGCTGGCGGGGCTGGCGCTGGTGGTCGTGTCCCTAGGGACCCTGAGTCGGCTGCGCTCCAACCGCCACAGCATCCGCCGGCATGGCTCAGCTGCACTACTCCTTGCACAGCTTGTCTTCCTGCTTGGCATCAACCAGGCTGATGTCCCGGTGTGTGGGAAAAGGAGGCTGGGAAAGAAGGGAAGGAGTGGGGTTCACTGGAAAGGGCTGGCTGGCTCAGGGGATCTGCTGCCTTGGAAGTGTTTGGGTTGGTGGGGCTGAAATGGGTGGGGCCAAAGCGTGGGCACGCCATGGTGGGCTAGGCCTGAGGGGTGGCATCTAAAAGACGTGAGGACAAAAATCGGTGGGGTCTATCAAAGGGGTGACGATCTCAAGGGGTGGAGTCTGTATAAAGGGGTGGGGCTTCCAAAGCAGTGAGGCTGATAAACGGGTGAGGCTCTCTAAGGGGTAGTTCTTATCAAAGGGGTTGGCTCTCATGGAGGTGGGGCACTTAAGGGGTGAGGCTTACAAAAGGAGTGCGACCTTTTAGAGGAGTGTGACTTCAACAGCGGAACGACCTCTCAAAGGGGGTGGAACTTGGGGGGTTGTGCATATGGTTGGATGGGTGGCACTGTGGGCTGGCAGTGACGAGGCGGGTGCAGCTGGCGTGCACGGTGGTGGCCATCCTGCTGCAGTTCCTGTACCTGAGTGCGGTAGGCTGGGCACTGCTGGAGGCGCTGCACCTCTACCGGTGCCGTATTGAACCCCGTCATGTCGACCGTGGTCCCATGCGCTTCTACCATGTGCTGGGCTGGGGACTGCCTGCCTTCATCACCGGTGAGCCCTACTGTGAAACCCTGCTCTTATTCTGACCTCACTCCATGGTCCACCAGCTGCCCACCTCCACCTGGGTCAACACCTTCTGGTGGCTACACACTCTCTTCTAGGCTATGGCCCTGCCGCTTGAATCCCTCTCCCCCAATCAATTTGATGCATGGTGGGGTCCTATTTCCATGTGTAACCCCACTCCCAGAATATACGCCCACTCCCAAATGCATCTTTACCAACATAGCCACACGCGTGGATATAACCCTGCCTCCAGCAGGATACTCACGCCCAATCCAGAACAGCCCCGCCCCAAGAGCTTAGCTCCACCCTTAACCACCATAGTCCCACCCTGATGGTTTTAACAAACACCCAGAGTCACAGCACCACCAAAGACCCCAGAATCCCAAAGCCTCCACCTCTGGGATCCCCAGTGACCACCACCCCTGGGACTCCCAGAGACCCCAGAGCCCCAGAAGCTCAGACCCTTGGAACCTCCACAGTGCCATACCTATTTGTGGGGCAACCAGTGGGGTCCTTTGCCATATCCAGGGCACTAACGGGAAGTATCCAGTATGTGTGGGGATACCTCGTCAATCAAACCAAATCCCCAAGATTTTAGACAGGCCCTTGCGTCCATAATCCTACCCTCATCCATCATAGCTCTGCCCCCAAACTTTCAGACACATCCCCGGAGTCACAGCTCCCTCCCAAAGCGTATAACCCTGGCCCAACATTTTATCCCCACCATAGGAGTTTAGCCCCACCCTCATCCATCATATCTCCACCCCAAGAGCATCTTTCCCAACCTCTTTAATATGCCCCCAGGGCCATAGCCCTTCTCCATCAATCATTGTCAGATACCCCCCCAGGACCTTAGCCCTGCCCTCATCCGCATAACCCCACCTCAAGAGAATAGACCTGTAGTAACCTCTTAGACAAGTCCCCAAAGGCATATCCCTGCTGTCATCAACGCTGCCACATACCAAGACCTTAGGCATACTTCATTTGCATAGTGCTGTCTCTACCCAGTGTAGGCACACCCCCGAGTGCAGCACCTTGTCGCCAGCCCTGTGCCATCCACGAACCATTCCAACCCCGTCGTGCCATAGCTTCACCCTGTTCAGCCCCACCCCACCACCTTAGCCCCGTGTCTCCTCTTATAGCTCCGCCCACTGAATTGGCCCCGCCCCATATCTCTTTGCAGGCCTGGCGGTGGGGCTGGACCCCGAGGGCTATGGAAACCCTGACTTCTGCTGGCTGGCCTTGCACGACAGCCTGGTGTGGAGCCTGGCTGGGCCCTGCGCTGCCGCCCTCGCTGTGTGTACAGGGCTGGGGGCTGGGGAGGGCAGAGGGACCCCCTATCACCCTGCTCACTCCCTGCGCCCCCCAGGTCGGCATCTTGTTCCTGGTGCTGGCGGCCAGGGCCACCTGTGCCACCCCACAAGGCTTCCAGAAAAAGGGCTCAGCGTGAGTCACCCAGGCAGTACAGGGGGTTGGAACCAATGGGGAGGCATGGGAGCATGGGAGATAGGGGCAACTGTGGAGGGTGGGAGGCACAGGAGGGACCAGGACACCCATGGTGGGTAGGGGGATACAGAGGTTTGGGGCACTTGTGGAAGGCAGGGAGGCATCAAGGGCAGAGCTCCATTGGGAGCTGGGGGGGTCAGGGGAGATTGGGGAATCTAGGGGGGCAGGGGGGCACAGAGCACCCATGGGGAGGCAGAAGGGTATTGGGGGCAAGGGCACAGCGGGCTGGGGTTAGGCTGGGCCCATGGGAAACAGGGGAGGTCAGGGGGCTGGAGCACCCAAGGATGGCAGAGTGGGTCAGATGGGGATTGGGGCATCTGGGGGGAAAGGGGGTCATGAGGGGCTGGGGCAACCGCGGGGGGCAGAAGTACAGAGGGCTGTGACATGAGATGTCATTGGGATGACACTGGGGTGCCGTTGGGGTGCCTAGGTCTGGGGTGCGTACAGCTGCAGTTCTGCTGGCCATGCCCAGCGTGGCCTGGCTTCTGGCTCTGCTCTCAGTCAACAGTGATATGTTGCTCTGTCACTACCTGTTCGCCGCCTCCAACTTCCTCCAGGTCAGTGGGGACCACCTGAGACCCTACCCCTGGGACCCCCAAAACACACACTCCTGGGACCTCCAGAGCCACCGCCCCTGGCACCACCAAGGACCCCAGAATCCCAAAGCCTCCACCTCTGGGATCCCCAGTGACCACCACCCCTGGGACTCCCAGAGACCCCAGAGCCCCAGAAGCTCAGACTCTTGGAACCTCCACAGTGCCATACCTATTTGTGGGGCAACCAGTGGGGTCCTTTGCCATATCCAGGGCACTAACGGGAAGTACCCAGTATATATGGGGACACCTCAGTCGCTCCACAGTGCCCATGGGGGGCACCCACTGCATATGGGGGTCCCTCATGCTGTCTGAAATATCAGTGGGGAGCACCTCGTGGGTATAGGGGGACACTCATTCTCTTTGAGGTGCCAGTGGGAAGCACCCAGTCTGGGGATGGTGACCCCTTGACCTGTCAGGGGTGCTGCTGGGGTCCTCCCAGGCTGTACACACCCTTCCTTGTCCCCCCTGCCCCCTCTCTGCCCAGGGCCCCCTCATCTTCCTGTCCTGTGTGGTGCTGAGCAAGGAGGTGCGGAGGAGCCTCCGCCTGAGCTGCGCGCGCTGCCACCATCCACCACTGTCCACCAAGGCCACCCTGACCACTGTGAGTGCTGGGGAACACAGGGCTATCAGGTAGCAAAGGGCAGCCTGTGCCATGGCTATGACATCTCTGTGCCCTTGGCAGGCCTATGGCAGGGACAGCACATATGTGGCAGGGCGGCTGTCTCCCTCCCCAGGTGGTGGGTCCTCGGGGTCCCTGCACAGCACCACACGCTCGGCCAAGAGCCACCACAGCTACATCCCCTTCGTGCAGCGGTACTGGGCACAGCAGGGGCCAGGGCATGGGTTTTTGTGGGGTCCTGGGCTGGTGTGGCACTGGGATGGCAAGATGGAATGGTGATGGGATGGTGGGATAGCAGGGTGCTGGGGTGGTGGCATGGCATGGGAGTATTGGGATGGCAGGATGGTCCGTGGTGGGGTGACATGGTTGTGAGGGTGTTGGGATGGCTGGGTGGTGGGGCAATAGAATGGTTGCATGGCAGTACAGTGGCAGGGTGGCATGCAGGTGGAGTGATGAGGTGGCAGGGTGGTGGCAGGTTGAGGGGGTGGCAGGAGTAGGTGTCAGGGTGATGGGATATCAGGGTGGTGGGTGTCAGTGGGTGGATATGGTGTCAGTGGGTTGGTGTCAGTCAGTGGGTGACAGTGGATGGTAGGTGTTCATGAATGGGGGTTGAGTGCTGATGAGTATTGTGTCCCCACAGAGAGGACTCGGGGCTGGCAGGCAGCCCAGGGCCAGTGCTGCTGCCTGAGCCCGGGGGGCTCTTCCTTGACGCTCAGGACCAGCCCGAGGGTACAGCATCACCTGTAGGGCAAGTGCGCCCGGCCTCGGCCCAGGGGCCAGGAGGTGTCTCTGGACACCCCCTGACCCGTGACCCCCCAGAGCACGACACAGACTCGGAGAGTGACCTGTCCCTGGATGACCCAAGTGGCTCCTATGGCTCCACACATTCCTCCGACAGCGAGGACGAGGCCCCCCGCGGCTGGGACCCCCTGCCCAGGGCTCCCCCCGGCCCTGGTAAAACCCCCAGGGCGCAGCCCGTGGAGATGGGGGACTTTCAACATGGCTGGGTGCTGACAGGGGGCACCAAATGGGTTGGGGGAGGTCCCTTGCCTTATACAAGATGCTGGTGGGGAGCACCTGGTGGGGATAGGGGTCCCTTGTCCAGCCTGGAGTGGTGATGGGGCCATTGGATGGATTTGCGGGGGGGATGGGGGGACTCTCATCTTGGCTGGGTCCTGATGCAGGGGGTACACAGTGGACAAGGGATCCCTTGTCCAGCCTGGTGTTCTGATAGAGATATATGTAGGTATGGAGGAAAGGGTCCCTTTTCCAGTCTGGGGTGGTGATGCCCCCCTCCCCCCCCACCCCCGTGTGGGGGTCCCTCATGCAGTCAGAGGTGCTGATGGGGGCACCCAGGGGGGAAGTATTGCCCTTTGTCCAGTCTGGGGTGTGGATGGGACTGACACAACGGGCTTGGGTGCATCCCTCGCACTGACTGTGTGCTGATGAGGGCACCCAGTGTGGCCGGGGGGGGGAGGGTGGTCCCTCATCCTGCCTATCCCAGCTTCCTTCCTTCCTTCCTCACAGGTGACCCCCCATACTGGCCAGGGGAGTTTGTGACAACAGCGAGCGAGAGCGAGGGACCAGGAGGTAGCGAGGGGCTGCGAGTGCAGCCAGCCAGGGCCCAGGGACAGCCCTGGGGCGACCCCCCCCGGCCCAACGGCGAGGCACTCCCCATGGACCCCCTGCTGTTGCCCTTACCCCACCCCCACAAAGGTATGGGCTGCCATGGCAGGGGTGGGCCCTCCAAATCTGGCCTCCCCAGCCATGGGTGATGCTGCCCCTGCAGGGATCCTGAAGAAGAAGTGCCTGCCCCCCGTCAGTGAGCGGGGCAGTGCCCAGTGCTCTGGGCTGCCCCCTCCACCTCCCGCTTGCACGGCTGCCTCCTCAGGCAGCGATGGGGGGGCCCTCCCACTCCCCCGGCCTCGGCAGAGCCTCCAGGAGCAGCTCAGCGGCCTCACCCCCATTGCCATGAGCATCCGCACAGGCACTGCTGACGAGGACTCCTCTGGCTCTGAGTGAGTGCCCACCACACCTGAGGGGTACTCACTGGGGAGCTCTTTGGGTGCCAGGGTTCCCACCGTTGGTTTTGAGGGTGCCCTTGGGGTGGCCAGGGTTCCTGCTGGAGGACAAGCAGTCAAACACTGCTTGTTGGGTACCCTTTGGGTGCCTATCAGGTACAAGGATGGCTGGGCACCAGGGTGCCAAGGTTCCCATTGCACTCTCATTTGGTGCCAGGGTTCCTCTCAGGTGTCCATTGGGCACCCGTTGGGTCCCCCACTGCTTGTTGGCTACCCATCAGGTGTCACAGTACTGACTGGACACCCACTGGGTGCAACATTACCTGTGGGGTGTCCATCAGGTTCTGTGGTTTCCTTTGGGTGTCCACTGGGTGACAGGGTGCCCAACAGGTGCCCTTTGGATGCCCATCACGTGCCAGTGTTCCTTCTTGGGTGCTCATCAAGTCCCAGCAGTCCCTTTGGGCACTCATTGGGTGCCAGGGTGACCACCAGGTGTAAAGGTGTTTGTTGAGTGTCAGTAGGGTGCCAGGGTAACTGTCAGGTGACCATTGGGTGCCAGGATTCCTCTTGAAATCCTGGGTTCCCGTGGGGTGCAAGGGTGGCTGTAGGGTGCCCACGAGATGCCCATGGGGTGACCATTGAGTCTTGGGATACGCATTGAATACCCACTGGATGCCCACTGAATACTCACTGGGTGTCAGTCAGGTCTAACTGCACCCACTGGATGCCAAGTAACTGTCCATGGGTGCCCACTGAGCATTGGATGCCCATTGTGCATCCACTGAACATTATGAATCCATTTGGTGCCTACTGACTGTCCATTAGGGTGCCTAATGACCTCTGGGCACCAACTATGTGCCCATCAGGTATAACAGCACCTGTTGGGTGCTCACTGACCTCTGGGTCACTCACTGAGTGTTGGGGTGTCCACTGATGGCCCATCAAGCCTAACAGCACTTGTTGGGTGCATGTTAACTGTTCATGAGTGTCTACTGACCACTGGGTGCCCCTTGGTTCTAACAGTGCCCATTGGGTGTTGGAGTGCATGCTGGGTGACTGTCCAAACATGCCTGTTGACCAGTGGGTGTCCACTAGGTGTTGGGGTGCACATTGGGTGCTGGGGTGCCCACTGGGTACCGCCTGACCACCCACAGATGCCCAGGGCAGAGCTGGCACGAC
>JANPWX010020031.1:0-14290 GCA_024734555.1 Trochalopteron elliotii
TCAGTCCAAGGGGATCATTTATTTCAGTTTTGAGGATCAAAGTGTGTGAACGCCCATGTCTCACTGCTGCAGAGGCTGAAAACCTGGGTTGTTCAGTGACTGTGCTTGGGCTGAGGGGCTCCAGCCCAGAGGAGCCTGAATCAAAGGGATGGGAAAAGCATCTCTGGGCTGCTCTGGGTACCATATCCCATATTTGGGTACCACATCCCATATTTAGGTACCACATCCCATATTCCTCCAGCTTCCAGCATCCCTGCATCTCTTCTTTATAGAGGTTAGCCACATCTAATGGTGGGGCCAGAGCAAGATGTGCAATTCCATGGAGGAAAACAGGGAGCGCAAGGAAATTTCCTCATGGAAAGTCATGGCTGGGTCACTAGGAGGCAGTTAATCCTTTTAAACAGGCCCGGGGCACTTTGGAAAAGAAGTTCTGTGCTGAAAAGGTTCAGGTGTGTTTGGTATAAAAGGGTTTGGGCTCAAGGGCCTTTGGTATAAAAGTCTTGCTCGTCCCAGCCCTGCCTTGCAAGAGGAGGTGGCCGTTCCCTGGAGATCTGCTCCTTTTCCAACTCTTTGGCAACAGCCACATTGTTCTAGCTCCAAAAAATAACAAAGCTGGGGAAGGAAAAGGACAACAAAATATATCCCACTGTAAACAAACATGTCAATTAGTGTAATCAGCTCTAATGAGGAAAGGGAAGCCAAATTCCACACTTTGAGTGGCTGTTTGGGCTGGCTCATCGCAGGCAAGCCCGGCTCCTTCACCCCACGTGTGCTGAGGGCAGTTGGGGTGTGATGGCCACAGCATCCCCATCCACTGCTGGGTTTGGGATCAGTGCTGTGCCCCTTTTCCTCCAGACCCGTTTTTTGGGGGGTGGATGGGGGGTGCATCCACTGATGCTGACTCACAGTGCTCAGCCACGAACAAAAGGCAATGATTTATAATTTGCTGTTATTGTGCTGCTCCTCCATCATCCCCAGCCAGCCCTGCCAGTTGGGCCTTGGGACCGGCAGAAGGAATTGCTCTGCCTTCCATTTGCCCAATAAATAATAATAATAATAATTGACATAATGGCAATAATAAAACCCATCCATCTCCCCCCAGCTCGGCGAGGGGAGCCCAACTTTTGGTGTGGTTTATTCAGCGGGTGGATTGGGCTTGGCTGACTTTAACATGAGCTGTCACCAAACAAATCTCCCTGCGGCACAGCGGGTATTAAAACCATCTTTCATGGATTCAAATCTTCCAGGAGGGGCCATCAGAGAAATGAGGACCAGGACTGGAGGCTCGGTGTTATTTTCCCCCCCCCGCTCCTGTGAGATGTTAAGGACTAAACATCCTCATTTGGTCCCCAAGCCCCATCTAGGCATGTCAGGGCTGTGCCAAGCCCAGGATTGGAGGGGTTGGATGCTCCCCAGCAAAAAATGCCATCAAAATTAACAGCTGTCCTTTGCACCTTCCCAGATTTAACGATTTTCCCTTTATTAGTGGTGCTGGGTCAGTTATTATGGGCTGGGAATCTGGGATAAGAGGAGAAGGGGGAAAGTGGGATATCCTGGCAAAATGGTGTGAAACACAGTGAAACCTTCCAGCAGGTCCTGGCTGTGTGGACCCCATTGGGAAGAAGGAAAAGTGAGATAAATGAGGAGGACAAGGTACTGTCCCAAAGGCGGGAACATGCTGGCTGTTTCTCATCCACAGCCTGATCCTGGGTGCATCCCTGCACCCTTTGGAGCCCCCAAATCACACAGATGGAGGTCTGTGTGTGGCAAGAACCAGCCTGTGTAACACAGCTGGGGGCTGAAGGCACTTCCACAATGGAAATGCTGCATCCCAAATCTCCTCCCAGCCAAGAGTCTCTTCCAGTGGTTGTTGTGGTAGGATTTATGTCACCCACCAGAAGCACTGCCAACCTAAGGAGCATCCTGAGGCCTTCCAGAGTCCCTGGAAATCAGATTCCCTGTGAGCACTGAGCTTGAAAACAAAACAAAAGGAACATCCCTGCTCATTGCAGAGGGGGTGGAGGGGATGATCTTTGAAGGTCCCTTCCAACCCAGCCCAACCCAATCCAACATATCCCATCCCATCCCATCCCATCCCATCCCATCCCATCCCATCCCATCCCATCCCATCCCATCCCATCTCCTCTCTTAAAATAAAGAATCACACTAGAAATTCTGGCCCTCTTGACTCCTCCTCTGCTGCAAATTTGAGTTTCTGTTTTTGTTTGTTTGTTTGTTTTTGTTGTTGTTGTTGTTCTGTTGGTTTGTTTTGGTTTTGGTTCTTTTTTTTATTTTTTATTTCCCTCCCTTTCCCTTGCTCCTGGAGAGATGGTTTAAGGGACAGCTGTTTGCTCTGCTGCTGCTCCTGCAAACAGCCAGAGAGTTCCCACACAGCTCCTTTGATGGCCCACCAGCACAGAGAGAGAATAAATCCAACATGGAGCAGCAGCCCTGCCTTCCCAGATGGCTCCATGCTCCCCAGCAAAGCCAGTGATGTTTCTCCACAGATCCAGCTGCCTGGGGAAGCGAGGGCCAGAGGCATCAGTGGAGCTTTTGTATTATGGAAGGTGAATATATGGATTATACACCAGCTCCCTGCATGGTCTGCACGGGGACAGGAGGGTGATGAGTGTTTGGAGGAGGGGGGTGCCAAGCTCTGGAGAAGGGATGAGATCCTGTGCAGCCTGTGAGGGACACACATGTCAGGCCTTTTGGGATCCTGGGGGGACTTTGCTGTGAGCAGGGCTTTGTCAGAGCCTGGCAAACCGTTTTCCTGAGGGTTGGTGGGACAAACAGCAGCAAAAAGGGCCAGAACGGAGTCATTTCAAAGAGAGTGGGCAAAACATAATCATATCCAGGGAGGACTAATCCGGGATTATCATCAGGGGTTGGAAGGGATAAACCATATCTAAGCACACAGCTTTCATCCCACGGGGCTGTCACAGCAATCGCAGCCGCTCTGGGGTGCAGGGACCGGAGTGACAGAGGGAGGGGGGGACCTCTGCCAAGGGCATGGGGGGAGCTGGGTGGCAGCTGGAAACCCTCACTGGGGGGACCCTCAGTGTGGGGGTCCTGAGCTGGGCCATCCCTGTGTCCTCTGTGCCCCCTGGGTGTCCCTTGGCAGGTGGGTCCATCCTGCTCTCATGGCCGGCGCCGTGACCGCTGCCCGGAGGACGTGGCTGCTCTCCTCCTTATCTTCTTGGCTTCTCTCCTCAAGTACAAATTGACCTCTCAGAATTTTCTCCTTTAATGCCCTTGTTCTCAAATGTTAATAACTGGTCAGTGACAGGCTGATTAAGCCTTCCTTCCTCCCTTATTTAGATTGGTGTCACTGCAGCAGCTCGAACGGGGCCGTAAAGAACATTAACACCCGCTCGGCACTGACAGGGCAAACTATTCCCTGGGAATTGATAAGGGCTTTTTCTGGAAATGAATTTGGCGCTGGCAAAACAAACGGATGCCTTGAGCTCCATCCATCTCCCATCCTTTAATAACTTTCATTTGTTCGGCACTATCTCCAGCACCAATTAATGTAACGAATGCCTTTTGTCCCAGCACAGGCTTTTGCAGGAGCTTCCAGTGGGACAGATCAACCCCTCTCCTCTTCTCTCTCCATCACTTCCTGGCTTGGGGTGAGGTTTTCTCCCCATGAGCAGGGGCTGAGTGGCCCAATGTAGCATCCTTTTCTCGTGGCATCATGCCTGGATCCATATCTATATCCATACCCATATCTATATATCTATACCTTGCTGTAGTATCTACATCTGTATCTTTCTTTATCTTTATCTCTACCTTATCTTTGTCTTTATCTTATCTTTATCTATACTTGTATCTGTATCATCTATATTTGTATCTTCATCTGCATCTGTAGCTATTTTCATACCATTCATATCCATATCCATATAATTTGTATCCATATAATTTACATCCATATTCATCCAACCTGTATCTATATCCAGAGTCTGCACCTGTAGCTACACCTATATCTGTCTATNGCTGCAACACCACTGCAGCGTTTGAAACAGTGTTTAAAACACGCCGGGCCCTCGCCAAGCCAGGCAGAAAACCGGGAAGAATGACGAAGTGCAAATAGGAGAGGATCAAGGCAGCGCCACAGCGGCTGGGAAAAAGGAGATCTATAAATGTGAACATGGCTTTTCAAGAGGGAGAAAGAATCAGCCCGAGGCATGGTCAGCTGTCAGCAGGCTGCGATAAGGATGGGGGAGTTGAAATCCCATTTAGCCACAATCCTCAGGGAAGTGGAGCAGTGGGGAAGGCAGTGGGAGGCAGCATGGATCCAGCAGGTGGAAATATCTCCTCCAGAGCAGGGATCAAACCTCTCCATGAGTGACTCTGGTTCTCCAGTGAGAAGAAATTGGGTGCTTGATCTCCCTCCACCACTTCTGAGCCTTTTTTTTTTTTTTTTTGCTTTTTTTTTTTTGTGGTGAAAGGACTTCTCTAAGCCTTTGCTGAGGCTTTAGTGCTCAGTCAGGCAGAGAAACAAATGTGAAATCGGAGGCCAGCGCATCCAACTCCTTCCCTGGCACTTGATTAAATGGGTAGAAAATAAATTCCAGCCTCCCATTTGCTTTCTCTGAAGCTGAGGCTGCTTTTTTGGAGCAGTGGGAAGGTGGAGGCTGCAAGCCCAGGCAGCTCTGGCTGCTCTGCCAAGCAAAGCACTGGGGGAATGGGACAAACACAGCAGAAAAAGCCCATCTTACAAACAAAGCCTTGGAGCTTCACTTGAAAATAAAGAAAAATTCATTTTCTGGTGCAACTGGATAATTAAAGGGAGGTATCAAGGGCGCAACAAAGTTTGGGTTGGAAGGGACCACTGTTCTCTCCCCATCCTCAACCTGTGGAACAACATCTGATTTCTCCAGGCAGGGATATTTTGGGCCCAAAAATCCTAGAAGGAGGTGCAAATGCAGTTTGGAGCCCCCAGCTTTGTCTGTCTCCATGAGGAATCCAGTTGCAGAGACAGAGGCTGGGTGCAGATCCAACTGTGGCTGCTCTCATCCCTGGGGTCCTTCATCCACAACATTCCAGCTGTGCTGGGTACAGGGGGCAAAGCTTTCATTATCATACATGGGCAAGGGGTACTAAATCCCAAAAAAATCCCAAAAAACCCCAAAATCTTTGACAATATGTCACTGAGGACAGATTTTGGCTCCTTGATGCCCTGAGCAAGCCACCAAATGGGGCATCCAGGCCATACCCAGGCAGGGAATTGTAGGAATTTATTCAGGACAAGTTTTGCAAGCCATTAAAACATTGTGGGGTTTGCACAATATAGCTTTTGTCCAGGATTAGGAGTATCCTAAAGAGCTGACATCCTGCTCCACCCCTGCTGGCCCTGCTCCCTGTGCTCTGTACCTATTTGGTGTTGGTCACCACTGGATTCCTTGGTCTGGCTGATGCAGGTCATGAGTCTGAGGTCTGCTGAGACCCAGAGCTCAAATATCCAGAAATAAAGAGTAAATAACAAATATGAGAGAGATCCAGATCTTTCCAGCTCAGCCCTAAGTGGAAGAAACCTTTCCTACATATTCCTTTTTTTTTTATTGCTGCAGAGATTGTTGATTTTTTCCCAACACCTTGTGGTCCCAATAACTCAGAGCAGGTAGCAGGGGCTGGGATCGGGATTTGATTACTGATCTGATTTAGGCTGTCAAGCTGGGTGTCTCTCTGCAGAGATTGCAAGTGTTTCATGGACAATTTGCAGTGAAAGAGAGAAGCTTAAGGAATGATTTATTCCATAACAATAGCAATGATAATAACAGAAGGGCTGGATGTGGGCAGCATCCAGCACACAGGGAGTCACTTCCACAGCCTCTGGAAGCTGCTGTTACACAAGTGATAGGGACAGACACCATTCAAATGGGAGGAATCTGAATTTCAGATTCCCCTGGCACATTCTCCTCAGTGTAAAGGGAGGATAAGGATGCTGGATTTCTCCTGTGATGATTGAAGTCAGTTGTTAGGGTGATTTCTGTTGGGAAATCAAAGTGAGATCCACAGCAACCCCTGCCAAGTCCCTTAACTTATCCCTGCAGGGTCCCTGTGGTGGGGAGGACCCCACCAGGATCACCCTGCAGGGATCCTGCAGGAGGCTGGAGGCTCCAGTGACGTGGGAATGGTGAGCAGACAGTAAATAGGTTGTGAAGCAAAGCACAGGCATTCCCTGTCCCTGCAGCCCCCCTGGGAAGAGGCTGCAATCAGATGCTGGGAGATGTGGTGCCGAAAGCAATCTTGTCCTTTCCACACCTGTGCATTAACTGGGATTTTATTCTGGGGAGGATGTGCCTCACCTGAGAAGTCTTTCAGATGCCACAGCCAAGCTCTTCTCTGATGAAGTGCCAAGAAAAGCTCCTGAGAGCTCTTTGACGTTGCTGGAGAGGTGACAAATCAGTAAATACAGCTCATCCCATCCCATCCCATCCCATCCCATCCCATCCCATCCCATCCCATCCCATCCCATCCCATCCCATCCCATCCCATCCCATCCCATGGCTCCATCAGCATGGGAGGAGGGGAGCAGGAGAGGAGGGATGGGGGATCCAGACTGCCTTGGGAGTGAGGATGGAGGATACAGACTACCTGGGGTGCAGGGATGGGGGATCCAGACTGCCTTGGGAGTGAGGATGGAGGACACAGACTGGTTTGGGAGTGGGGATGGAGGATCCAGACTGCCTTGGGAGTGAGAATGGAGGACACAGACTGGTTTGGGAGTGGGGATGGAGGATCCACACTGCCTTGGGAGTGTGGCTGGAGGATCCAGACAGCCTTGGGAGTGAGGATGGAGGATCCAGACAGCCTTGGGAGTGAGGATGGAGGATCCAGACAGCCTTGGGAGTGTGTATGGGGGATACAGACTGCCTTGGAGTGGGGATGGTGGGTACAGGTTGCCTTGGTTTCCCAGCTCCAGGTCAGGGGGCTGGGGTCACCCAGGGGCTGTGGCAGTGCTGGGACATGGGGCAGGGACATTGCTGGCACTCTCTGTGGAAGGGGCTGTCTTCAATACCATCATCAGTAGGGTCAGAGTGACCTTATCCTGGGTTTCTGAAGATCCTGGATAGCTTTTACAGCCACATCTCCAAAATCCTCATTCCCAGGCATTGACACGTCCTCATCTGAACACATTCCAGCCCCAGATATTAACTTGGTCCAGCCTCATTACCCTGGCAGATGAACATCCTTTTGTGTATCCCAGCCAAATCACCTCCCTCCCCCTCCTTTTGCACTAATTAACACCATCCCCAGGTATTTACTCTGTGTATGGATCCATCTCCCTCTCCACTGCAGAACCTTTCAGTTCCTGACAGCAGGAGCCCCAGCCATTGCCCAGATTGATGTCTCCACACTCCAAACACCGTGTCCTCTCGTGGAGCAGTGGAGCACAAAATGCAGGAGATCAGTGCAGCAGAACGGCTGTGCTGGGCACGCCTGGGCAATGTCACTGCTCTGCCAGTGAAGGCCACCAGAGTTCCTTGTCCTTGACCATTGTCTGCTCATCTGCTCCTCCTCAGAGACCTCTGCTCCCAGGGAAACTGGGAAAACCCTTCTGCCTGATGCTGGTGTGATGGGGGGGAGCATCTTCTCTCTTGCACAGAGCCTGGGTTTGCAAACTCTTCTTGCCTCCAAAAGCAGCTTAAACATTCCAGCTCTCCAGTGAAGGGCAGCCATAACCCAGCACAGCACTGAAGAGGTTTAAGTCAACGCCAAACCGTCCTGACCCACTTCACTCCCTGTAGTCAAGGAGATTTTTCCTCTTTGGAAGAAAAGAGATGGCACTGGAGGGCCTGATTCTCATTTACACTTGAGCTGCTCTGAACATTAAAGGGCTCTGGGAGCTGCATTTGCAGCCTGGAGAGGCTGGAGTGGAAATGAGGATCCAGCCCTTGAGCTAACGAGATGTTCAGCACCTTCCAGAACAGGCATGGAGTCTGAGCCTCCCTCCTCCACAACACTCCAGCACTCAGGGCAGGGAGTCCTAAACAATTCAGGAGAGATCCATTGTGCTTTTTAGGAAGAACTCACATCCCAAAAGGCCTTCCCTATCCCACTGCAAATCCCCACAGCTCCAGGCAGAGATGAGCACCATCCTGTGCCAGTTCCAGCTCTGGTGGCAGCCAGTTTGCATCAGTCCTTTGGCACTGCCCTCACTGGGAGGGCTTTTTCATGGAATCATAGAAGTGATTAGTCTGGATCTCCAGGATCACCAAGTCCAACATTTAACCCCCCACTGCCAAGGGGGGTTACACCTCTGACCCAAGTCCCTAAGTGCCACATCTACATGTGATTTAAATCCCTCCACCATCAGTGTCTCCACCACTGTTCAACTCATTTCTGATGAAATCCGTGGAATTATGCTGACAACAAAATGGCTTTGACCAACTGGAGAGGAAAGAAATTCCCCAGACCCTCCCTGCCTGAAGCATTTTGGTTGAAGTGCTGGATTTTGGGGTGTGCATGCCCAAAACCACACACCCAAAATGAAGATTTATGGACACCTCCCTGTTTCTAAACCCAGGCTCATCTCCCCACAGGTATATCCAGATACAAGGAGATGGGAATGTGTTGTTTGAAGGAGTGAACTCAGCTGTGGCCATAGATGTTCATCTGGGCCATGGAGACACTCGGGGGATGCAAAGTTAATGGGAATGAACAGAAAGCAATGAGGGTGCTCCCAAATGGAGATGTACATATTTATATATTATATGTATTATATATGTGTTATATATTATATGTATTGTATATTATATGTATTTTATATTATATGTATTATATAATTATATATTATATAATTATATAAGTATACATATTAATACGATATTTATATATAATATAGAAATACATATATTACATATATTGATATTATATATATTACATATTTATATATTATATGTACATATTTATATATACCTGCACATATTTATATCTATGACAGAAGCAAGCACACATATATACATTGTCTTTATATTACATAACTCCAGCAGAACTTGCTGTGAATTTATCCCCATAAACCAAGCCCCCTCACCCACAGTTCTGTTATAGCTCAGTGACCGAGGGTCTATCCTCACCTCAGTCCCATCCTTCCCACAGCTGGAACCTGCTGGGGCTGCTGCAAACCCTCCTGGGCATGTGGGGAACCCCAGGGGAGTTTGTCAGGGAGGTGCAGCTCTCACCACCAGGTCACAGATGGATTTCCTGATGGGAGAATTAGGGATAAGGTGGGAATCTGGGGAAAGCCACGGCCTCAGGGTCAATCCACTCTGAAGGGGGTTTTGTGATCAATTTGTGCATCTGCTGGAAATGATGTTTGAGGAGGACCAGAGCAGTGTGAATTCAGGATTATGTTAATGAGCTGAATAATTTCAGGTTAAAAAAGAATTAAAGAGCAGCAAACCTTTGAAAAACGCTGAGCCGCTCACGCTGGTACCTCTGAAGTGAAAGGCTTTGTTTCACAAATGCCAAAACATTTTGCTGCGCTATTTTTGAAAGCTCTGAAAAGCTTTTTCCCCCCTTTTCCTTCTCTCCAAAAGGTGAACCAGAAGTTGAATTAATTGACAAAGCCAAGCCCAAAGGCTCCGTTTCCCTGGCTGCAGGAGGAAAGTGCCACGTGGCTGAGCCACGGTGGGTTTTTTCTCCCTGCTTACCCTGCTGCTGATTTCCCTCGCAGTGTCCCCAGCTCCAAACCTGCCAGGCACAATTCCTGCTGCTCCAGCCACAGCCTCAGCTGCAAGTCCTTCAGCTGGTCCTTGTCTCCATATGAATAATATATTTTTTCTCGCCACATGGGGGAAAAAATAAGCAGTGGGAGATTTATTTTCCAAAAAGACACCCAGCCTCTTTTGTCTCTGTCTGAATAGCGAGTGTTGCATTAATGAAAGATTATGGAATAACCACAATCTTATTTTTGCATTTAATTGTCACACCTGTGTTTAAAGCTGTTGTTGGGATAAGGCATTGAGGGATTGTCACAGGGAATAAACCTGCCCTGAGGAAGGGGAAAGTGGGGCTGAAGGGGTGGTGTTACCTCTCTGTTGCCTCATTCCAAGCAAACCCAAAGTAAAACACAGTGGTTCCAAATCACTTCTTGGCTAATTCCACTCCAGGAGAATAAATCTGAGCCAGGAACAAACTCCATGGTTGGGAGAGGTAATTTTTGTGACATGCCACCTTAACTCCACTGTGACACCCAGCTGAAGGGGGAGAGGGCCCTTTCACCTTTTGCCTGACACAAACTGACTTTGGGAATTCTCTTGGAGGTGTCAGTGGCTTTTCCCTGCTCCAGTCCCAGTCTGAGCTTGTTACATCCTCCCACTTCTCGTTTGGTCTTCTGCAGGGAGAACTTGTATTATTTCTATGTTTCATGCAATTTATTGCATTTCAGCTTTAGCATTTTCTAAAGCTTTGCCCCTTCCCAGAGCTGAAATACCCCCCAAAATCCAGCTGAGCTCCCCCAGCTCCCAGCAGGAAAACCCTGCCTTGTTTTCCCTAATGCAAGACAAAAAAAAAAAAAAAAAAAAAAAAAAAAAAAAAAAAAAAATCCTCAAACCCAATAAAAGAATAAAAAAAACCCAACCACGTTTCCTCCGAAGGAAATAAAACCACTTGCTGTATCTTTATATATCATAAAGGTGCCAGGAAGGGCACAAACACCATTTTTATTTTTTAGGTTTGCAATTCACATTTAACCTGGAGCCATCTGTTCTGTGAGCAGCTTGGCAGTTCCAGGGATGAGATGTTCCTCTGCATGCACAGCTCTCGCTCCAGCTCACTCCATATTCCAGCTGCTGCAGGCAGGTGGCTCCTGGCTGCTGCCTGCCCAGCCCATGGAGCTCCTGGATGGGGATATTTCCACCCCTGCCAATGCCCCCAGCCCCAAAATGCCTCTGGAAGCAGCCAGCCATGAGCTGCTGTCACTGCTCAGCACAGAGTCCCCAGATTTGGGGATTTATGGTTGTCTGAGCCCCCCAGGAGCTCCCCTGAGCTGACACCTTCTTCTGGAGGGGAGACTCTCATGTCCAGTGAAGCTTGGGCTTGCAGTGCTGCCTTCCTCTCCACACAGCCTCTGGAGCACCTGCTCCACTCCCTTCCTCAGGAAGGATGTTTTTGGGACTGGTCTATGTCTCTGGAAGTCAGGTTGGAATTGGGTCCCAGGGACTAAGCCCGGAATGAAGAGGTTTGTCCCACACCTCCTTTCCCAGCCAGAGGCATTGAGATGTCCAGAGATTTTATTCCAGGCAGCTCCTTAGAGGGAAAAATTCCCCATGAAGAGACATCCCATCCCATCCCATCCCATCCCATCCCATCCCATCCCATCCCATCCCATCCCATCCCATCCCATCCCATCCCATCCCATCCCATCCCATCCCGTCCCTCATCTCCATCTCCTCTCATGAGGTCACTGAAGCACAAAGCCACCACCAGGACTCTGTCCCATTGCAGGTGGAATTTCTTGGCCATGGAGAAGGATGACCCCAGTTCCCCAAGGGCTCTGGCCACCTCCATGACAGCTTTACAGTGGCTTGGCCTGCAGAATCATGGAATCATGGAGTCATGGAGTCATGGAAACATGGAGTCATGGAGTCATGGAATCATGGAGTCATGGAGTCATGGAGTCATGGAGTCATGGAAACATGGAGTCATGGAGTCATGGAATCGTGGAGTCATGGAAACATGGAGTCATGGAAACATGGAGTCATGGAAACATGGAGTCATGGAGTCATGGAATCGTGGAATCATGGAGTCATGGAAACATGGAGTCATGGAAACATGGAGTCATGGAATCATGGAGTCATGGAAACATGGAGTCATGGAGTCATGGAATCATGGAATCATGGAGTCATGGAAACATGGAGTCATGGAATCATAGAACCATAGGATTATAGACTCATGAAATCATAGAGTCATGGTACCAATCATGGAGTCATGGAGCCATAAAAAAAATCACAGAATCATGGAACCATTGGATTATAGAATCATGGAATGGTCTGGGTTGGAAGGGACCTTAAGGCTCACTCAGTTTCAGCCCCTGCCCTGGGCAGGGATACCTCCCTCTGGCCCAGGTTGTTCACAGCTCCATCCAGCTTGGCCTTGGACATTTCCAGGGATGGAGCATCCACAGCTTCACTGACACAACACCTGAATGTGCACATGGAGAACAGGCAGCCTGGAGCTGTCCTCAACAGCAGGACCTGGAGTGTCCCTGTCCCACAGAGACCTGTGAACTGTCACCCTAATTTTCAGCCTTCTGAATTGTTTTTACATTCTTGTATTGGAGTTCTCATGAATAAAACATAAACAAAGTAAATTGTTTTCACATTCCTGTCTGTGATGGACTGCTAGTTTAACCACTGGGATTAGAGAGTTGTTCCTCTCGTCCCCCAATCCTTAACCAAATCCCAAAAACTATATAAGTTGAAATTCCCCAAATAAAGTCCTTCTTTTTCTTGCTCTCGTGCAGATAAGTAAGTGTCTTTCTTTTGTGTCCTGCTTGTGACAGTGAACTGTCTCCTGACCCTGAGGAAATACAGGAAGACACAGCCCCTGCCATTCATGGACATCACTCATTATTGACAATAACCAATGGATTTGTCAATATCTGAGATTGGCTGAGCATGCAGGGAAGGGAAGGGCAGTGCCCCCAGTGGTGCCTCTGCCTCTTCCAGCCCCGTGTGCAGGGCAGAGCCTGATATTTTATTTATCCAAAGGCCAGCAGAGCCAGAAGGACACGGAGCTGATGAGAGAGCCTGAGCGGGTTATTTTCATTTTTATGTCCATTAATGTCCATTAATGCAGCATCACTTTTAACCACTCATCCCTTCTCCTCACTGCACAAATCCCTGCCCATTTCTCTGCTGCAGACACAAACCCAGGCTCGGGACCGGCTCCAAGCACTGAAATTCTTTAACAACCCTTAATTAAAGTGCATTTGGGGAGCAAGGGCTGATGAGAGGTGACAGCAGGAGTGTGTCCCTCCATGCCTGGCTGTGACCTCATGATGCTGCTGGGGCAGGGCAGGCTGGTACCACTGGGGTTGACACAGAGAGGTTTCCTCATCCTCTGGATAGCCTTTAATGGTGGTGATGGGCACATGGCACAGAGCAGAGTTGTGGAGTTTTGTCTTTGGTTAGCAGGGAAAATCAGGCTCCATTTCCAGCTCTGAGCAATTCCTGGGCATGTGTCCAACCCCAAATCCCAGCAATTGCATCCTGGACCAGAAGTTTTTGGACATGAAGCATCACTTTTGGTGTGATGGTCAAGTTTTTATTTGAATGCAACCTCAGCTTTGACAAATATTCCACAAGAACAGCTGGATGCTGATGTTTTCCTTTGTGCCTATGGATACTTCCATTACATAAAGCCTTTTCTCTCCACAGTTTGGGTATTTTGTCCTTAAGATGTGACATTTCACCTCGATCTTTGGTGACAGAAGAAGGGTTTCTTTTTCTCCCCATTTTTTTTGTTCCTAATTCCTCAGTTTTCTCTCCTGCAGCACTCTCAGAAAAACCCTTATGGAGACAAATCTGTGCTGTGCACATTTGGCTCCTGGAGCACTCAGAAATGCTCTTTCTCTGTGGCTGCAGCAATAAATGTTATTATATAGAAATGCTGTGTTATGGCATTGTTAGAGCTACAAGGGGAATGCAAAGGAGCTGTGCTGCAATGGGGGGACACTGAGTGAGGGGTTTGGGGTGACTCGAGCCACCCCCTCTTGGGGATTCAGAGCATTTGAGGAGCAAATCTTCAGCATTCCCAGTCTCCTCCTGTGGGGTTAATCTATATCATGGCAGGCAGAGAGTTTTCATTTCAGTGAAGCAAACCCATCCAGGTTCTGGATGTTCACCTAAAAGTCATTCCTTGAAGTGGAGTGACTTTGCACCTCTTCCCTGCTGTCCTCTTCCTCCATCCTGCTGTGCTGGGATGGATCCTGACTGCTCCCACCCCTGCAGTGCCTGTCACATCTAAGCCTCTTCCAGCTCTTCAGTGCATGGTCCTTGATGGAACACAAGTAGGGGAAGGTGGACAAAACCAAAAGGATCCCATGTTTGAGCCCCTTCCTGTGGGGAGGATACAAACTCCTGGAATTGTTCACCTGGTGGGTGGTGGAGTCTGGGCTCAGGGACGTGGTCACCTCTGCCTGATGAACCCACTGTGGCCACCAGGAGAGGGGCAAAATGCCAGTGCCAGGAGGGAGATACAGGAACCAGTGGAGATGGAATTGTAAAGTGTGGGGTGGAAGTGTCAGGGGTGGGATTTGAGTGTCAGGGGTGGGATTTGA
>JANPWX010020033.1:0-11208 GCA_024734555.1 Trochalopteron elliotii
CATCCGTGGACGGCAGGGAGAGGGAACTCTGCCAACTTGAGACATTCTAGAACATGTGGTTTTATTGCAAGGGTCGTGGGTAAAAAGGGCCTTGCCTTCAGCCACCAGCCTCGGCTGAAGGGAAGTCCCAAAGAGTGAGGGAGAGAGAACAAGAGGGTAAGAGGTAAGAGAGGAGAGAGCAAGAGAGCCAAAGAGAGGTGGCAGGGGTTGGAGCGCAGGGGCAAGAGAGCTAGAGAGAGAGCAAGAGAGGAGGAGAGTCAGCGCGAGGTCTTTGTTACAATACATTATATCTCCTTTTGTGTTGAATATTCTAATTTACACTAACCAACCAGTACATGACACAAAACCCTATAGAATCTACATATAGCCTATAAGAACTACTACATTACCATACTGTGTTATATTTTAAACTCTAAAAACTACTCTTTAAACTATTCTCTTTTGCTACATTGACCTTTGGATTCCTTAGTCAGCAGAAGGGTATTGTTCAATCAAGAGGGATTCTCCTTCAGCTGGCTAGACTATTGTTTTCAGGTTATATAGTAACTAAGGCTCAGTATCCTACAACTCAAAGCAAGCTTTCATTTCTATTTCGATTATAGGTTTCATATTTTCAGAATCTTTTGCTAAGCAATCATATTTATAAGGTTTCCCTGATTCATCTTCCCCAACAGGAAGGGGTGGTGGAGGTTTGTTTTCTGGGGGGCTCCTTCTGGAGACCTTCCCCTAATTTGTCCTAAACTAGGACACTGTGTTACAAGTGACAGTTTGCTCCATGAGAATCCAGAGTCACAATGGTCACTTGGGTTCCATAAGGCCCCATTGTGTTGACAAATGACCCTTGGTTCCTTGGGATTGCATTGCCCCACAATGTTCTCCTGGGTTTCAAGAGGCCCCACTATGTCATAATGGCCCCTTGCTTCCATGAGCCGTGGCAGTTGCACCTGGGTTCCATGAGGCCATGCTTTGTTCACAATTGACACTTGCTTCTGTGAGATTCCATTGTGTCACATTGGTCTCCTTAGTTCCCTTAGGCCCAGCTGTGTCAGAATGAACACTGGATTCTACAAGAGCTGGCAACGTCCCACTGGCACCTGTGTCCTGTGGGGCCCCACTTTGTCAAAGTACAGCCTTTGATCCATGAGATTACGGGTTGTCACCATGGTCTCCTTGGTTCCATCAGGCTGTGCTGTGTCACAAGGGACACTGAGTTCCACCTGCCCTGGCAATATCCAAGTAGCACCTGTGTTCCATGAGGCCCCCCCTATGACTGCAGGTGCAATTGGGATCCCCAAGATTGCATTGCATCACAGTGGTCTCCTGGGTTCCACCAGGCCCTGCCCTGTTACAATGGACACTTGATTCCAGCTGATTCCATTGCAGCACAATGGTCTCTCAGGTGCCATGGGGTATTGCTGTGCAATAATGGAACCTTGGTTCTACTAGGCCTGGTAATGTCCCAGTAGCACCTGTATCCCATGAGGCCCATCTGGCTCAAAGTAGAACCTTGGATCCATGAGATTCCACTGCATCATAATGGTCCACTGAGTTCCATGAGGCTGCACTGGGTCAGGATGGACACTTGAGTTTCACCTGCCCTGGCATTATCCAAGTGCCAGCTTGATACAGGTTAACACGTGGTCAGAGTCTTATAAACTATGTGCTAATGTATCAATCCCTGAGGGTCCAGCCTTTGCAGAGAAGTGGTTAAAATTAATTAGCAAGACTGCTCTTCAGAAGTGTTTTGTAAAGCAAAAGGTTTAATGAATGAAAAATAAAAAGATAACAAATGTTACAGAAAACAAATGATAAGCCGTGCACAGGTGTCCAAGAAACTTCTGACACTTTGCTAAAAAACACTCCAAAAAGCCTTTTAATTCCTTTGGGCCCCTTCCTAAATACTGAATGTTCTAGGAGGGACAATCTGGCTTGCTACAATCCTACTCTTTAGTCCTAGCTACAATCCTGCTCTTTAGTCCTAGCTACAGTCCTACTGAACAATCCTTCTCTCTGCTGGTCTTGGAGAAAACCGTTTGAAGGTGATTATCTCATTCCTGTCTCCTTCTTCCACTCGTTCACTGAAATAATCAGTGGCACCAGGCTGGATGTAGGCTTGGCCTATGTTATGAATAGATGCTGTACAAAGGAAATAAAACCAAGAATGAACCATTACTTTCTAAACTAAGAGCCTCAAAGGCAGGAGAATATTTTTTAAATGAAAAGGGAATTGAGTCAGAGTAGGTCTAAGGAGCAACAGTGGGGCAACAGTGGCAAAGCTTGCTGCAAGAGCTGCTAAGTGCCCCAGCTCTGGAAATATTTCAGGTCTGAGCATCCTGGTCTCTTTAAAGATGTCCCTGCTCATTGCAGGGCACTTGGACCAGATGACCTTTACAGGTCCCTGCCAGCCCAGCCCAGTCTAGGATTCCTGACTGTGTTCATTTGAACAGCACCAAGAGTGGAGGTGAGGAGGAGGGGGGCTCATCTGATGCCTTGCACTGCAGTGGAGGAGGAGCCCATCCCTGGGACACAGTTTCCCTGCAGCCCCTTGGCATTTTACCTGCAGGAGCTCCTTGGCAGACCAGCGCCGCGCCTCGTCTGTCTGCAGGCAGCGGCTCAGGAAGTCCCGCAGCAAAGGGGAGAGGAGGTTGGGCTGCCGCAGCTCTGGGGTCCCTTTGGTGGCTATCAGGAGTTGAGCCTGGAGAGAAAGGAAACACGAGTCTCTCAGCTGCTTCTTTCATGTCTGGAACTGCTCTCCCAGGTCACATTGTTGAAGCTGCACTCTGCAGTGGCAGTTTCTGCTGTGGAACAGAGGCAGAGATGGCTTTCCTGGACCAACAAAAAACCCAAAGCCTGATGCAGCCACAGCTTTTCCAACATCCAGCAGACCTTGCCTTGGCAGCTGATTTCATTGACTGACTTTGTAGGTGGAAACTACATCAGCAAAAGCACGTTTTCTTCTCTGAGGATTCACCTGAGCAGCTTGGCAGGCTTTTTGGAAGAGGGACTTTGCTCTACTCACTCTACTATTTCCAAGGATCATTACATGCAAAGCATCTCTTCAGTGCTTGTTGGTCCCCAAAGCACAGCTGCCATCAAACAGAAGTCATCAAGCTTTTTGCTTTGTTCTTGAAAACAATAGTAATTGCAAGTAAAGAAAGGAAATCCCTCAGTTATTCCTCAGGTAAGGAAACAAACATTTGGAATCTCATCTTCAACGCAGACACATGAAGATGCATGCAGAAATGTCTTGGGATGAAAATGCCTGTTTGGGCACACAGGAAACACCTGCAGCTCTGTCTCTCAGCAGATTGTAAATTTCAGCTTCCCTTATGCAGCAAAAGGAAAATTTTGGTGGTCAAATCAGAAGAGGGAGAAATGCCATCCCTATGGTAGCCCTCTGCTCATTTGGATCCTCAAGTCAAGGCATTAATGGTATGGCCATCCTAGGCAGTGCCAGGAAACAAAGGGGTGGTTTTGGCAGGCTCTCCCCATCACCAGGCTGCAGCTTGGTGACATGGAGAAGGTGGTTTGGGTTAGGAAAGAAAGATGGTCACGGAGTGTTTCAGCACCACTGCACAAGAAGCACAAGAGACTCTGTGGCCTTCACACCCTCTTGTCCAGGTTTCAGGCAAGTTTCCCTGTGAGAAGAATGGGGGTGGCACTTCTTCTCTCCAAACCACTGTTTTAGAAACTTTGTTGGGTTTGGGTTTCTTTCCTTCATTTCAGGAAAGATAACAGCAGCTCTAAGATGGCTGTTTCCTGTTAGTAGGGCCATCTACATGGCCAAAAGAGCTGGAACCACTTCTAAGCCAAAGCCAAAGGTTGCCTGAGAGGGGAGATTGTTTGGTGGGGTAAGGCTTGAGTTCCCCCAGTGATACAACCTAAACTCCAGCAGATGCTGATGTGCTGCAGAGACATTTTCAGAAAGGGACCGTGGTGGAAGCAGTTCCAGCAGATGGCAATGGGATTCTGTCCAGTGGCACACAGAAGGTGGGATAGGGGAGAAAGGCAGCGGGATCAGAGAGTATTTACACCTTACCGAGCCAGGACTTTCATTCCTGTAAGGTGGTTCTCCTTCCACCATTTCAATGGCCACAATTCCCAAGGACCAGATGTCCACTTTGGGGCCATATGGGTGACCTTTCACCACCTCAGGTGCCCTCCACCGAGGAGTCCCATGCACCGAGCTCCGTCTACTCTGCTCAGGGATGAGTTGAGCAGAGGAGCTAAAATCAGCTGGGGAGAAAGCAAAAGACTGGTTTTATTTGAATCTTGTGCAATTAGGAAAGCAAGCAAAAGAATTGCCCAGTAGAAGTTTGAGAATGTGCTGTTGAATGTCCTGGACAACCACCCCTGCTCTGTTTCCTCAGGACTTTAGCCAGGAAAATATGCCATTGGCTACTTCAAAAATTCCCACATTTTTACACTGCCTCCAGCAGTATCTTTTGTTCCCCTGAAGCTTTAGACTTGTAGCTCCCTCCCTCTGAAGAGGAGAGGGATGCCACAGAGCAATGCCACTCTGGACTGTTTGTTCCTTGTGATAAGGTCTGTGCACTTTGCAACCATGTGGTCAGCTCACAGCAGGGCTCCCTGCACTGCCACCAGCACCATTTCTGGGGGGCTGGCACTCACTCAAAAGCAGCCCCACACCCCCCATATCCCTGGAATGCTGCACCTGACCAAGAATATACTGACCCAGCTTGACAGAGCCATCAGTTCTCAGAAGGATGTTGAGGCTCTTCAAATCTCAGTGCATCACATGGTGGGAATGAAGATAATCCAGTCTGTGCAGGCACTGAGAGAGAAACCAGAAACAGAAGGGCAAAAATCAGTGATGTGATTCTATCACACAAGAAAGGAAAGAGTTCTCCAAGATTCCCTCTCCAGGGGAATGGGCAGTAATGGCAGAGCACAGTGCCATTGAGAGGAAGAGCTTGCTGCTCCAGCACTGGCAGAGCAGCACCTTTCTAAAGAAAGGCATGTCAGCTTTTCAAAGAGCAACAGCAACTGCTGGTGTAGACTCTGCCCTGCAAAGCAGCCAGGATGACTGCTGTGCAGTGGATGTGCTCAGAAGTCAAGAGCATTTTGGCTGCACTGCGAACCTTTTCAGCTGAGGCCTGAGAGAAATGAGTCTCTCTTTTTGCTTTGCTGTTCTTTTCAAATGCTACCACCACCACCTTTGCTTTTACGGGCAAGGAATGCAGTGCAGACAGGCCAAAGTTTAGAGAGGCAAGATGGAGAACAGCAAATACAAGAGGCAGAGTGAGAATGCAACAGCAGGAGAGAAGAGGATAAGAACAGAGTCCAGTGAGTGCAGGGGCACTGGCAGGCAGTTCACTTGGGATGTTCTTGCTTGCCCAGAGCATTCCAGCGACACAGAAACAAAGCCTGGCACACGGAATGGCTCCTGTTCTGAGCCCCTTTCCCAGACAATCCTGCCCAAGCCCTGGGAAGCACAGCTGGGATCCCTGACTGACCTCCTGACTGACGATGGCGATCTCGTCTTCTGTCATGTAAGTCTCATTGATTGCATCGGTCAGAGTGCCTCCATCCATGTACTCCATCACCAGCCAGAGTTCCTCACGCACAAGGTAGCTGAAAGAAGGAAACAAGGCCATGCAGATGAACATGCATACATTGGATTTTTTGCTTGATTCTTGTTTCCGGGTCCCTTTGTGACAAGGACAGAATTCAAGGAATAGACATTCCCTCCAGGCTGTGCATTGTTTGCAGTCTGTGCAGTCTCAAGGAGAACAGCACATCTGTGAAAAAGGAGATGTCTCTGATGGCCAGCAGGCAAAAAGTGCAGTTTAGTAACAGCCAAGATGAAAAACCTGTCACACGTGGTATTTCTGGAAATAAGCACCTAGTGTTCCTGGCATGGACAGCCATGGAAAAGAGGGACAACAATCCAAGGGAAATCCTCTCAAGGAAGCTTCATCAGCCTTGAACAAACCTTAAAAAAATCAATCCTAAGACAACATGGAGGCAGTGAGCTTACAGGGTATTGACTTACTCTGGTAGGGTTAATGCAGGTTTTTGAACAATTTTCCAACTATGTGTTTGAAAGCCAGGGAAGACTCATGCAGACAAAATGCACTCCCTTCCCATCCACTGGAGATGAGTAGAGAAACAATAATTAACCAATAACTACCAGCTCTCTTTTCTGCCAGTGTCCAAAGTGGGATTTGAATCTCTCATGCTTTTAGTATATAAACAAACCTTCATGGGATGAGACCATGGCCACTCACCTGTCTAAATAATTCACAACATGGGGACTCGTAGTCCTCTTCATGACTGTGATTTCAGTAAGTATCTTTTTCATCATACTGAGTCTCTGAAGTTTTATTTTCTTGATGGCCACCTAGAATGACACAGAAAATCAGGAACTTTAGAAGTTGGTGGCACGAGACCACAACACACATGGGACGAGTGATTTTGCAATGACACAGTCAAGCCGTGCCAAAGTGCCTTGTGATTAGACAAAGGAGTCATTAGGAACTGACATTCCAACAGCTTATTTCTCTGCTCCTTTGGGGGCCAGTTACAGGACAAGTGGCCACTGACCGTGTTTTGCCTTGTCCACTTGTTAACAATGGTGTCTCAGCTATCACCCCCAAAGCTCTGAGCACACTCTCTGTTCCTCTGTCTGTACTTCAGGAGAAGTCATGCGTGCCTTGGTACTCTGTGGATACATCTTGGGCTAAGCAGGGTTTAGGGCTTGTCGGGACACCTTGCAGATCTCTCCCTATGTGCAGTTCCCAAGTGCAGCACTGCAGGTGGCTAAGGAACTGCCAGGAACATTCAGACATATTTGCTGGCAGCCAGAAATGAGAATTCAGGGCTCTGAAGCCGTAGCCCCAGAGAGCAGTGAGATGCTCTAAGGCACCACCTTTGTTTGAGCACTTAAGAGTGAGGGAGAGCGTCCTTCTCTGAAAGGAACCGCTGCCCTCCTTGCCTTCCTTCTGGCAGCTGACCAGGACAAAGACTGTCCCAAATGCACTTGGCAGGCTGGCACCAGTCTGTGCTTCTTGTGCAGCACAGCTCTGCCCACAGCTCCAGCCCCGGCTGACACAAGAGAGGAAAGCCCTGGAGAGCAGCAGGATCTGCAGGGGCTGTTGACATTTACCTCTCTGTCTGTGGCAACATAGATTGCTCTGCAAACAACTCCAAAACCCCTAGAAACAAAACAGCAGCAAAGAAAGGATAAGCCATTTAGATCTTGGAGGGAAAGCCAGCCCAGACAGGAGATCTTTGCTGGAAATGCCTCAAACCTGCAGCATGCAGGAGGGCTCTGCCAGAAGGCAGATGATGCATTTTCCTCTCCAGTGCACGGGCACTGGGCCTGTTCCTGAAGCATTGGGGTTTAGTGCCTCAGCTCAAAAGGCCAGGTGATTCTTTCATCTTGGAATTCAGCTTCTAAACTGGGCAGTTTTTATCCTGACCACAGACTATTTCCTTCAGCAAACTCTTGGGAAGAATTGTTCTGAGAACTGTTATCTCACTGCTATGATGGGGGGTGGGTTGCTGTTTCTGGCAATGAAATAGAAGTGTCTTTGACAATGCCTTCTGAGCACAGTTACAAATTCTGGCTGGGACTGAGACATGGGGCAGACTAACGCCCATGTCTGAATATCTTTGCAGCTCGCCTGACTTCACACTTGACAGATATTCCAGCAGCAAATCACCTGCCTCATGACTGTGTAGAAGTAACTGTGGTTGGACTCACCCGCTGCCAAGCTTTTCCTGTTGAAAGTATCTCCACAGGGGATTTTCCAGGCTCACCATTTGCTCTGAGGGAAACAAAATGCAAGATCCTCATTTGAAAGCAGAGATTCCACCATCCAAGAGATAAACAAGGCAGCCTCAGTGGGGCTGTACAGTCTGGGCTTCTGAGTCCTTTGTGGTCAGCTGGGAAACAACACCAACAACTGCAACAAGACAGGCAGCTCTGCAGTACAAGCAGGCCAGCACAGTCTACAGTCCTTTCTACAGTCCTTTGAAGAGATCTCTTGACAGAAAACAAAGCACAGGGAGATGCATTCCCAGGAGAAGAGGGCACCTTCTCTACCTTGCAGCAGTTTGCCAAAAAAATGCCTTTCCCTTTGTAAACCAAAGCAGCCACCACAACGAAGCTGCCAAAGCCCAAGCAGCAGCACTGACAAGCAATGGCAAGAAGGCACAGCCAGACCCAGCCCCTTCCAAGCTGGTGCCCCCATTCAGGACACAGCAGGATTGGCTTGGAGATCAGACACACCCAGGTGCACATCAATGCCCTTTTTGTGCCAACAGGTGGTGGGAGACACAGAGATATCTGCGCTCTGTCCTCAGCCCCACCAGGTCTTGTCTGAGAGCACAGTACTGGCAGCTGCTCTGGGCAAGAAGCAGATTCAATGACTTGTGCAATCACAAAGGGCTTGATGTGTGTTCCTAGAGACTGATCTGGGCAGGGCTGGAGCCAATGGGTAGCATTCTAACAGTCATGGGAATGACTGGGAATCAGGAATGAAAACATGCCCTGGATCTGAGGAATACACAGCAGAGGGATGGGAGGGTCACTCCTGAGAAATGCCCACAGTGCGCTTTGATCTGGTCATACCACATCACTGTGTCTCTTGGACACATCTTTCTAAGAACAAAACCAGGATATTAATTACAGATTGTGATAAAAGGATCTGTTTTTTCACTGGGGGCACAAGATAAACACCTCTTGCTTGCTGGGGACCATGACTGGTGAGAAGTCAGGAGTCTAAGGAGAATTTAGGAAGCTAACCATTCTATCCAGTTTGGCCACGAGCACACAGAACTTGCCCAGATCATTTGCTAGGTCACAGCCTTCTGCTGATGCAAGAACAATCCCTGCTTCTGCCTTTAGCAGACAGGGAAGCTCAGGCAATCCCAGCACATCCAAGCTGCCCTCAGAGGCAGCAGGAACACCCAGAGCACTCTCGTGCTGCCTTGGAGCACAGCATTTCCTGTGGGGAGCCCTAAATGTCCCTGGGACACCAAAGTGAGGAGAACCATTTGGTCCAGCTCTGCTGACACGTGCACACAGTACACTGTCCCTCAGAGAAGAAAGACACAAGACGTACTCAGGAGCTCCAGGGAGTCATCCTCCATCTCCTGTTGCTGAGCAGCAGGTGTGTCATTGCTGGAGATGAGCAAACTGCTCAGGCTCCACTTCTTAGCTGGGGCAGCACAGGCTCCTTCAGGTGACACTGCTGCTGCTGCTGCACCAGGCTCATTAGAAGAACCTGAGTAGATCTGAGACAACAAAGGAGTTTGTGTCAGAAAAGTGGCTGGCAGAGATTAGCCCCAGATCCCATTTCAAATGCAGGCCCTTAGGAAGGTGCTGACAGCCACATGCAGGGCTCTGCCATGGGTTTTTTTCTCACGTCCACTTCTCAAACTGGATGGGTCAAACCCAGAGGCTGGTTTTACTCAAGTTCATGGCCAGATTCATTTTCCATTTCCTCCAAAATCCATTTGCATGGATTTTCTGAAGGATGACTGCCCATTCATGGGCATTCATGGGCAAGATGACCACTCCACTTTCTCCCAAGAACTCTCTTCCCCCTCCAAGGCTGCAGACACACTTGCAGCTCCTTGTTCAAATGTTCTACCTCATCCCATGGAGTCCTCTTTTCCTTCACCATCTTCAGAACGTGCCCAACTGGCAGCGCTTCTGCTCGGGACAGTTTCTGTGCCTCGCAGGAATCTGGGGGCTCCTCGTTGCCAGTCACTTGCTGGAAATGTTTGCAGGCTGCCAGGCCAGATGTCAACACTCCCACCTGGAGTCCAAGAGAACAAAGCAGTCAGAGAGTCCAGCTTGTCCCTGTCAGCCAAGAGTCATCGACTGTGAGGAAAGGGAGAGACCAGATTCACAACGGATACAGACGGCTTGTTTCAAAATCCATCTGGGTCACCGTGTTCACCTGCAAGAAGACCTCAACAAACAAGGAGAGCAGGCACAGGCCAGCAGGAATGCATTCAGATGAGTGCTGGCCAACAGGCCAAAGCACTAGTGCCACTGTCCAGGGCAGCAGCTGGGATTCAGCAGAGCAGGGAGTGTCCTTCCGAGTGGCTGGGATAGACACTAGAGCAGGATGGCACTCAGAGGCATCACCCCACCCCCCTGCTGCTCTGCAGGGGAAAGGCAAGGAGGGCACAAAGCACCAGGTTGGTGACTGCAGTGGCTATGGCCCTTTCACTCACTGGTTTTTCTAGAGCCTCTTGCTCCTCAAGGAGATGAATTCTCTCTTCTCTTTCTCTTGGAATTTTCATTTCTTCCTCCAGCCTCTTTTCCATCGCCGTGATCCTAGCCTGAAGTTGTTGCAGCTCTGCCTGCAGCTTCTCAACCAAGTTCTGTGAAGAAGAATAGACAGAAACTTCCATGAGTGGAGTGGCTGCCATTCTTTCACTTACCTGGTTTTGTTGATTGTGCCTCTGCCAATAGATATTCCAGTGGTTTTGAATTCTTCTCACGTCTTCACTGTTCCTCCTCTTCACTACCACGATGTCACTGGGAGCTTTGGGCAGCTCTGCTTGTGCCTCTGCCTCCGTCTTCTGGACACACAAATGCAAGTGAGTGGGAGATGCTGGCCCCTAGCAGAATCCCAGCAAGCTGGGGCCTAGCCAGGACAGCTCAAAGCCCATTTCCCAGGGGTCACTGGCTGAGGGGAATGGCTGGGTCCTGGCAGGACTCCAGCACTCAGCATCCTCAGCCACCAACAGCAAGAGCTGGCTGCTCAGAGACTTGCAGCTCTGCCTTGCACTAAGGACAGCACCCTCCAGAACTGGCACTTACTGTCTGGGAAGGTTCAGGCTGTGGTGTGGCCACAGCTGGAGCCTGGTGGTCATTTGGCTCCTCTTGGGCTTCTTCTCCAGGAGCACAGGGAGCCAGAGGAGAATCTGCTCTTGCTTCTGTGCTCTGAGGACAGACAGGAGTGTGAGACGCAGGCCATTACCTGTCATTTATAACCTTCTTTCTCTTCAGCTCTAGAACCAGCTCTACGAAGCACAAATCATCAACTTTGATAGCAATGGGATTCTAAGTCATTCAGACTAAATTCAAATGGGCTGATTCAACTGACTGCAAATTGCTCTGAATTAGATATTCCCCCCTGGCTACTATGGGGAGGCAACATTCTCACTGCACAACTGGGCTTTTAGTTCTTTTAAAGCTCTGCAATGGAAACTTAGGAAATA
>JANPWX010020035.1:0-15066 GCA_024734555.1 Trochalopteron elliotii
CGGAGCGGGGCTGGAACCGAGGAGCGGAGCCGCCGCCGCCGCCCCGCAGCCCCCCGGGGGTCCCGGAGCGGACGGAGCGCGGCTCTCGGGGCTGCTCAGGAAGATGCATTTGTTCCGGAGCTCCAGCTACGATGTGAGGCTGGAGGAGGCCGGGGGGAGCCTGCCCCGCATCCAGGGGATCCGCTGGGTGAGTGGGGCCGGGGGGAGCGTGTCCCGAATCCAGGGGATCCTCTGGAGGACTGGAGAGTGAGGGGAGCGTGTCCCAAATGCTCTGGGTGAGTGGGGAGTGAGGGGAGCCTGTCCGGAATCCAGGGAATTCTCTGGTTAAGTGGGGAGTGGGGGGAGCGTGTCCCGAATCCTCTGGGTGAGTGGAGAGTGAGGGGAGGATGTCCCAAATCCAGGGAATCCTCTGGGTGTGTGGGGCTCCAGCACCGGGATGAGAGGAGGGGAGCGAGCCCAGGAGTGCCGGGAGCCAGGTGAGGGGGGAAGGAGCCTGGTGAGGGCACAGGGAGTGAGTCCAGGCGTGCAGGGAGTGAAGCCAGGCGTGCCCGGAGCCAGGTGAAGGCGCAGGGAGTGAAGCCAGGCGTGCAGGTGAGGGGAGGAAGGAACCAGAGAGTGAATCCAGGCGTGCAGGGGGCCAGGTGAGGGACACGAGGGGCCAGGTGAGGGACACAAGGGGCCAGGTGAGGCTCACAAGGAGCCAGGTGAGGCTCACAGAGAACCAGGTGAGGCTCACAGAGAACCAGGTGAGGCCACAGGGAGCCAGGTGAGGCTCACACGGAGCCAGGTGAGGCCACAGGGAGCCAGGTGAGGTTGCAGGTGAGCTGCACACTCCCCCAACCGCCCGCCCCGGGCCCATTTTTGGGCGGAGCGGAGCGGAATGAGCGGCCAGGCGTGAACCAGTCCGGTGCCAGGTGCCCGGCGGCGCATCCCGGGCAGGAAGGACATTCCCGGTGGGGACATTCCCGGTGGGGACATTCCCGGGGGGACATTCCCGGTGGGGACATTCCCGGGGGGGACATTCCCGGGGGGACATTCCCGCTCCCCCCGCCCGTTCCCGCAGCAGGGATTTATCCCTTGGCATCGCCCTCCTCCCTGCTGACCCCGGGTGCTGAGGGGGGTCCCGGGGGTCTCGGCCCCTCGTTGTCCCCTCTGGGCGGGGAGGTGACCCCCGAGCCCTGGAAGAGCTTCCGGAGCTTTGTGTCCTTCCCCCTTCCCACACTGCTTCACCTGGGACACTTCTCAAGAAAAAAAAAGTGGAATTATTTTAAGGGGACAACTCCCCTTTGGGCATTTCCACAGGGGCTCCCTCCCAGATAAGACTTTTCCTCGTTTTTCCCTTTTTTTTTCCTGGCTTTTTTTTTTTCCTCTCTGGAAGTTTTAGGAACAGACTTTGGGGAGGGATTTTGAGGGGCACTAAGTTTGGGAAGCTGGGCGAGCAGTAGGCCTGGAGCATTCCTGGGATAAACTGGGAAAAACTGGGATAAACTGGGATAAATCCCAGCAGATCTGGCAGCAGTGTCCCCTCTGCTGGGGACACCCAGGGATGGAGGGGGCTGGAGCCCACCTGAGCAGGAAAAGGGGAATTTTTGTCCTGGGGCAGGTGAGGGGTAGGGAAGCACCTTGGAGTGACATTATTGTCCCTTGTCCCCCGTCACTGAAAGCTCCTGGAAACTCCTCCCGGGGTCCTGGCTCTGTCTCATCCCTGCTGGGGGCCTGATCCCAGCGCCAGCAAATCCCTCCCGCCTCCAGAGGTGTCCCCTGTCCTTCCCAGGGGACAAGTGTCACTGTGCCGGGGACAAGTGTCACCGTGCCAGCCCCTGCCGTGTCCCTGGGGAGGACAGCGGAGCTGGAGCGTGTCCCTGAGCCCCATCCCGGGGGATTCCGATTCCAATCCCGGGAGATTCTGAACCCAATCCTGGGGGATTCTGATCCCAATCCCGGGAGATTCTGAACCCAATCCTGGGGGATTCCGATCTCCATCCCGGGGGATTCCCATCTCAATCCTGGGGGATGCTGATCCCAGTCCCAGGGGATTCCAGACCCAGTCCCAGGGGACGCCGAGTCTCATCCCGGGAGATCCCGAGACCCATCCCGATCCCCATCCCGGGGGATCCCGATCCCAGTCCCGGGGGATCCCGATCCCCGTCCCGGCGGCTCCGCCCGCGGAGGCTGCGGATGGGCGCGGACTTTTCTCCGGAGCGGTAAAGCCCCGAAATAGCCGCGCTTGTTTTCCTCGGGATCCCAAACAAAAGCGGCCGCGAGAGCGCGGAACGGCCGCTGGCTGGAGGCCTTGGCCCCGCGCCCGGAGCTGCCGGAATCCTGGAGAAAAGCAGGATCCCGCCGTGTCCCGTGGGCAGGAAGATGGAAAAGGCAACTCCTCAGGAAGCCGTGACAAGGAGGGGGATGTCGAGGGGCGTCCTGCAGGTCCTGACCTGGGGCTGGAGGCTCCAGGGAGGAGTTTTGGGGACAACGGGAGCGTTTGGGTGATTCCAGAGCTGCCCTGGCAGTGAGGAACGGCCGGGAAGGAGGAATCTGATCCTTGAGCGGGGGTTTTGTGTCTGTTTCGGTGTCCTTGGAGGCCGGGCCGGGACACAGCCTGGCTCTGTGCCCCAAGGACAGAGCTGCTGCTGAGGGACAGCAGAGGCCCTTTGGGGACATAGACAGGGCTCAGCTGGACCCAGGGGGTGACAGGGACCTCCTGCACTCCCAGGGTGACACAGATCTCCTTCTTCCATGGGTGACAGGGACCTGCTGCACCCATGGGGTGACACAAAGCTGCTGCATCCATGGGGTGACAGGGATCTCCTGCACCCACAGAAATGACAGGGACCTGCTGCACCCACAGAGGTGACACAGATCTCCTTCTCCCACGGGTGACAGGGACCTCTGTCTCCCCCTGGGTGCCACCTCCGTGTCCCCGGAGCAGCTCCGTGTCCCGGCCGCCTCCCGGCTCCCGTTGACAAACATTTGCTGGCGGCGGTTCCTGCTGCCCGCGGCCGTCACGGGGCTCGCCAGAGTTTGCTGAGTGCCTGAGTCACCGTGTCCCTGCCTTGGGGACAGTGTGGCAGGGTCAGGAGTGGTGTCCCAGCCTTGGGGACAGTGTGGCAGGGTCAGGAGCAATGTCCCAGCCTTGGGGACAGTGTGGCAGGGTCAGGAGTGGTGTCCCTGCCTTGGGGACACTGTTGCATGGTCAGGAGCAGTGTCCCTGCCTTGGGGACAGTGTGGCAGGGTCAGGAGTGGTGTCCCAGCCTTGGGGACAGTGTGGCAGGGTCAGGAGCAGTGTCCCAGCCTTGGGGACACTGTCACAGGGTCAGGAGCAGTGTTCCTGCCTTGGGGACACTGTGGCAGGGTCAGGAGCAGTGTCCCTGCATTGGGGACAGTGTGGCATGGTCAGGAGCAGTGTCCCTGCCTTGGGGACACTGTCACAGGGTCAGGAGTGGTGTCCCAGCCTTGGGGACAGTGTGGCCGGGTCAGGAGTGGTGTCCCTGCCTTGGGGACAGTGTGGCCGGGTCAGGAGTGGTGTCCCTGCCTTGGGGACACTGTGGCATGGTCAGGAGCAGTGTCCCAGCATTGGGGACACTGTGGCAGGGTCAGGAGTGGTGTCCCAGCCTTGGGGACAGTGTGGCATGGTCAGGAGTGGTGTCCCAGCCTTGGGGACAGTGTGGCAGGGTCAGGAGTGGTGTCCCAGCCTTGGGGACACTGTGGTTGGGTGACACACGTCCCCCGGGACCTGTGGCATTCCCAGAGCCTCTCGTTTCCCCACCCACTCCTCAAATTCCTCCTGATGTGCTGCAAAGCGCTGGGAGCAGGTGGAGGCTCAGCCCTGAGGATCCTGCACTAATTAACTCCTGCTCTCAGCTCCCTTAATTGGATTTTCCATCCAGACCATCCCCCCTGCGCTGGGATTGTTCCGACCGCAGATCCCAGGGGGAATTCCTGGACTCGCCGATTTTTGGGTGCCCTCCCGGGGATCTGCGGAGCCCCCACAGCCGGGAATACCCGAAGGAGACCCCCAAAATCCCCCCGGGGGTGCCCCCGGAGCGGGTGGGTGTCCCCCGCGGGGGGCGGCCGTGCCCCGTGCCGGGTGAACGCTCCCGGTGTCGGGAACTGGTCTGACGGGTGCGGGCCCGGGTTGTTTATCCAGGGCCGTGGCCAGGACGGAGCTCCTCGGGCTCCTCGGTCCCTGCGGGCAGCGCCGGGGCCGCTGCTCAGTCACCTTTGCCCCGGGATCCGGGCGGGGCTGCGGGGACACGGGCTCGTCCCTCCCTGCGTTTGTTTTTACCTGGAGCATCCCCGAGGGGGAGAAAAATGAGCTCGGGAGGGGGACTGGGGTGCAGGAAATGGGTGCTGGGTTCAAGAACTGGGTGCTGGGGTTCAGTATTTGGGTGCTGAGTTCAGGATTTGGGTGTCGGGTTCAGGATTTGGGTTCTGGATTCAGAACTTGGGTGCTGGGTTCAGGATCTGGGTGCTGGATTCAGGATTTGGGTGCTAGGTTCAAGATTTAAGTTCTGGATTCNGAATTTGGGTGCTGGGTTCAATATTTAGGTTCTGGATTCAGGATCTGGGTGCTGAGGAGCTGCCCCCTCACCTGCTGAAGAGCTGGGGCTGCTCTGGGGGTGCCAGGACCCCTCCCCAGCTCTGTGGGGTGAGGGGGACACAGCAGAGCCCCCACAACCACCAACCCCCTCCCGTTTGGTTTTCCAGACCCCTCTCCTGGACTCGGAATCCAGCCTGGACTATGGACACAGCATCACCCAGGTGGGGGGACTGGGGAGGTGAGTTTGGGGGGGCTGCAGGGGCGGAGGGGCCTGGGGCACCTTGGGGTGGTCTCTCCTTGGGTTTGGCCATTCCTGGGGTGGGTGACGGCGATCCCGGGGCGTTGAGGGGACAGGTGACACCCCACGACCCTCCTTGTCCCCCTCCCACCCCTCAGGCATCCTCGGAGAAGATTTGGAGAGCAGGAAAACTCCTCTTCGCCCACCTGAGCAGCTCCCGGCCCGGCCTCATCCGCGACCACAAACACCACCTGCGGCACCACCGGTGGGATGGGGGCTCAGGGGGGGGGCCGGGGGGGGTCCCCCCGTCCCGGGGGGGGTCCTCACACCCTGTCCCCCCCCTCCCCAGGCAGTGCTGCTCGGGGAAGGATTTGGTGGATTGGCTGCTGAGCGCCGGCGTCGCCGTCCAGACGCGCAGCCAGGCCGTGGGCATCGGGCAGGTGCTGGTGGATGGAGGGGTGCTGACACACGGTGAGGGCTCTGGGAGGGCTCTGGGGAGGGTCTTTGGGGGGTTCAGAGCCCAGGCTGACGGCCTCTGTCACCCCACAGTGAGGCAGGAGTGGCATTTCCAGGACAAGGACACGCAGTTTTATCGTTTCGCTGAGTTGGAGCTGAGCCCCGAGGCCGGAGCGGGGCCGAGGGACCCCGAGGAGCTGCTGGAGGCTTTGGGGTTCCTGGCGCAGCTGGGCCCCGATGCTCTGCTCTCCATGGCCCTGAGAAAGCCGTGAGTGCCCCCGGGGGGCCCAGGGGGGGCTTCTTTGGACTTTCTGGGTTCTTTTTAGATCCTCCTTGTGCCCCCAGGGGCCCCTTTGGACCTTCTGGGTCATTTTTAGATCCTCCTTGTGCCCCCAGGGGCTCTTTTGGACCTTCTGGGTTCTTTTTGGACCCTGCTCGGGGTGGTCTGGAGCTGCTGTGGGGTGGGGTGACCCCACAATGTCAGCCGAGGAGGGAAAGGGGATGGAGAGGGGGGCTGTGCTGTGGGTGGGGGGCACAGGAAGGTGCTGACCCCCCCGTGTCCCCCCAGGCCTGCACAGCGCACACAGGACGAGCTGGAGCTGATCTTTGAGGAGCTGCTTCACATCAAAGCCGTGGCTCATCTCTCCAACTCGGTGAGTGAGGCTGTGCCTCCAAATCCTGCAGGGTTGGGGTGTCCCTTGGGCTCCTCCTGGTCCCCAAATCCTCCTGGATCCCCAAATCCTCCTGGATCTCACCAATTCCCATCCAGGCATCCTCCCCTGGCCCCCAAATCCTCCTGCACCCCTTTCCTTCCTATCCAACCATCCTCTCCCGATCATCTCTGTGCCTTCCCCGCCCATTTCCCGATTCCCCATGTCCCCTGTGTCCCCTGGTGGCCGGGCCGGGGGTGACAGCGCTGTCCCCTGTGTCCCCTGTGTCCCCTGGTGGCCGGGCCGGGGGTGACAGCGCTGTCCCCGTTGTCCCCTGTGTCCCCTGGTGGCCGGGCCGGGGGTGACAGCGCTGTCCCCTGTGTCCCCTGTGTCCCCTGGTGGCCGGGCCGGGGGTGACAGCGCTGTCCCCTGTGTCCCCTGTGTCCCCTGGTGGCCGGGCCGGGGGTGACAGCGCTGTCCCCTGTGTCCCCTGTGGTCCCCTGGTGGCCGGCCCGGGGGTGACAGCGCTGTCCCTGTTGTCCCCTGTGTCCCCTGGTGGCCGGGCCGGGGGTGACAGCGCTGTCCCCTGTGTCCCCTGTTGTCCCCTGGTGGCCGGCCCGGGGGTGACAGCGCTGTCCCTGTTGTCCCCTGTTGTCCCCTGGTGGCCGGGCCGGGGGTGACAGCGCTGTCCCCTGTGTCCCCTGTGTCCCCTGGTGGCCGTGCCGGGGGTGACAGCGCTGTCCCCTGTGTCCCCTGTGTCCCCTGGCGCAGGTGAAGCGGGAGCTGGCGGCTGTGCTGATGTTCGAGGGGCACCAACGTGCGGGGACCGTCTGTGAGTCCCTGGGGGGCACTTGGGATCCCCCAATCCCGGCTTGGGGACACCAGAGCCCCCCCCAAAATTGTGGATTTCCCCCCCCACCCCCGCTTTTTTCCTGGTCTCTGTCCCAGTGTTCAGCCAAGGTGACAAAGCCACCTCCTGGTACATCATCTGGAAGGGCTCGGTCAACGTGGTCACCCACGGCAAGGTGGGTGTGTCCCCGTGTGGGTGGGACAGCTTGGGGACAGCCCGGTGTCACCATCCCTCACCCCTCAGTGTCACCATCCCTCACCCCTCCTTGCTGTCCCCAGGGCTTGGTGGCCACCCTGCACGAGGGGGGGACACCCCAAATGTCACCATCCCTCACCCCCCCCATGCTGTCCCCAGGGTCTGGTGGCCACCCTGCACGAGGGGGGGACACCCCAAATGTCACCATCCCTCACACCCCCCGTGCTGTCCCCAGGGCTTGGTGGCCACCCTGAATTCCAAGAACCCCTCGGGGACACCCCAAATGTCACCATCCCTCACACCCCCCATGCTGTCCCCAGGGTCTGGTGGCCACCCTGCACAAGGGGGGGACACCCCAGATGTCACCATCCCTCACACCCCCCGTGCTGTCCCCAGGGCCTGGTGGCCACCCTGCACGAGGGTGACGATTTCGGGCAGCTGGCGCTGGTGAACGACGCCCCGCGGGCGGCCACCATCCTCCTGCGGGAGGACAATTGTCACTTCCTGCGCGTGGACAAGCAGGACTTCAACCGCATCCTCAAGGTGGGGCTGGAGGGGAGGGCGGGGCTCAGCTCCCGGCCGGTTTTTGGGGGGAATTTTTTGGGGATTTCGGCCGACCAAAAATTCCCGGAATTCCCGCAGGACGTGGAGGCCAACACGGTGCGGCTGAAGGAGCACGGGAAGGTGGTGCTGGTGCTGCAGAAGGACCTGCAGGGTCCTGGCAGCGGCCAGGCGGCCTCAGCGCGGAGCAGCAGGTGACACTCCTGTCCCCTGGTGGCGGGTGACACTCCTGTCCCTGTCCCACTCACAGCAGGTGACACTCCTGTCCCCTGGTGGCAGGTGACACTCCTGTCCCTGTCCCACTCACAGCAGGTGACACTCCTGTCCCTGTCCCCCTTGTGGCAGGTGATGCTCCTGTCCCCGTTCCCCTTGTGGCAGGTGACACTCCTGTCCCCCTTGTGGCAGGTGACACTCCTGTCCCTGTCCCACTCACAGCAGGTGACAGTCCTGTCCCCCTTGTGGCAGGTGACACTCCTGTCCCTGTCCCACTCACAGCAGGTGACAGTCCTGTCCCCTGGTGGCAGGTGACACTCGTGTGCCCCTGGTGGCGGGTGACACCCTTGTCTCCCTTATGGCAGGTGACACTCCTGTCCCTGTCCCCCTTGTGGCAGGTGACACTCCTGTCCCCGTTCCCTTTGTGGCAGGTGACACTCCTGTCCCTGTCCCTCTTACAGCAGGTGACACCCCTGTCCCTATTCCACTCACAGCAGGTGACACCTCTGTGCCCCCTATGACAGGTGACACCTCTGTTCCCCTTATGGAGGTGACACCCCCCCGTCCCTGTCCCCCTTATGGGTGTGACACCCCTGTCCCTGTCCCACTCACAGCAGGTGACACCCCTGTCCCTGTCCCCCTTATGGGTGTGACACCCCTGTCCCTGTCCCTCTTACAGCAGGTGACACCCCTGTCCCTGTCCCTGTCCCTGTCCCTGTCCCCTGAGCCACCCCCGCTGCTCCTCTGCCCTTTCCCGCCTCCCTCGGGGCAGATTTTGGGCTCAGCCGTGTCCCCTGAGGGGCAGGGACACCAAACGGTGCTGTCACCTCTGCCTGGCCCTGCCCAGGGTGTCACCTCCACCCCTCCTGTCCCCAGCAGGTACCTGGTGATGGCCGGGACCCCCGAGAAGATCCTGGAGCACCTGCTGGAGTTCATGAGGCTCGATGCCACCCTCTACGACCCCGTGGGTAGGTGGGGGTGTCCCCTGTGCCACCGTGGGGACAAGCCAGGGGGGGTGGGGCTCCTCATTCGCCGTGTTCAACCCTAAATCCTGGAATCGCAAAAAAAAAAAAAAAAAAAAATCCCAAAATTCGGGGTGGGGAGTGGGCGGGGCCAGGAGCGGCTCCTCTCGGTCTCCCTCTGCCTTCGGGGAGGAGAAACCCGGGGCCGGCCAGGGGATGTCCCCAGGAGGCCAGGAGATGTCCCCATGGGGCCAGGGGATGTCCCCATGGGGCCAGGAGATGTCCCCATGGGGCCAGGAGATGTCCCCATGGGGCCGGGAGATGTCCCCAGGGAGGCAGGAGATGTCCCCAGGGAGCTGGAGATGTCCCCATGGGGCCAGGAGATGTCCCCAGGGAGCCAGGAGATGTCCCCAGGGAGCCAGGGGATGTCCCCAGGGAGCCAGGAGATGTCCCCATGGGGCCGGGAGATGTCCCCAGGAAGCCAGAGATGTCCCCAGGGAGGTGGGAGATGTCCCCATGGGGCCAGGAGATGTCCCCAGGAGGTCAGGAGATGTCCCCATGGGGCCGGGAGATGTCCTCAGGGAGGCAGGAGATGTCCCCAGGGAGCCGGAGATGTCCCCAGGGAGGCAGGAGATGTCCCCATGGGGCCGGAGATGTTCCTAGGGAGGAAGGAGATGTCCCCAGGGAGCCAGGAGATGTCCCCAGGGAGACGGGAGATGTCCCCAGGGGGCCGGGAGATGTCCCCAGGGGGCCGGAGATGTTCCTAGGGAGGAAGGAGATGTCCCCAGGAGGTCAGGAGATGTCCCCAGGGAGACGGGAGATGTCCCCAGGGAGGTGGATATGTCCCCAGGGAGACGGGAGATGTCCCCAGGGAGCCAGGAGATGTCCCCAGCGGGTCACAAATCCCAGCTGGTGTCACTGGTGCTGCTTTGGAGGCCGCTCCTCCCAGTCCCCGGAATTCACGTCCCCACCCGATCCATCCAGCCCCTCCCGCGGGGTTTGGGGACAAAACCTGTCCTGACACGAGCTCCCCGTGGTGGGGACACCCTCAGGCCAGCCCCAGACAGGCTGGGCCCCAAATCCTCCTGGATCCCACCAGTTCCTGTCCAGGCACCTTCCCCTGCTCCCCAAATCCTCCTGGATCCCCAAATTCTCCTGGATCCCATGGATTCCTGTCCAGGCATCTTCCCCTGCTCCCCAAATCCTCCTGGATCCCCAAATTCTCCTGGATCCCATGGATTCCTGTCCAGGCACCTTCCCCTGCTCCCCAAATCCTCCTGGATCCCATGGATTCCTGTCCAGGCACCTTCCCCTGCTCCCCAGATCCTCCTGCACCCCTTTCCTTCCTATCCAAACATCCTCTCCCCGTCCTCTCTGTGCCTCCCTCGGCCCTTTCCCCGCCCATTTCCCCATTCCCTCTGTCCCCTCCTGGCCCAGCCGGGACAGGGGGAGCTCGGCTGATGTCCCCACGGCACTGGGGACAGGAGTGACAGTGCCCTGCCCCCTCACAGACACGCTGCTGGGGGATTTCCTGCTCACCTACACCGTGTTCATGCCGACCTCGCAGCTCTGCCGGGCCCTGCTGCACCAGTATCCTCCTGCTGCTGGAACTGGGGGGGACTGGGCTCCACCACCACGCACTGGGGACACGCTCAGCCCTGTCCCTGTCACCTCGAGGTGCCCCAAAATCCTCTTTTAGGGTTTGTGGGCACATTCCCATCTCCCAGGGGTGACAATCTGGGGGTCCCTGCCCATGTTTTAATGGTGCCCTTCTCCAGGGGGTGACAATCTGGGGGTCCCTCTCCCCGTTTTACTGGTGCCCATCTCCCAGAGGTGACAATCTGGGGGTCCTTGTCCCTCTCCATGTTTTACTGGTGCCCTTCTCCTAAGGGTGACATCCCTGGGGGGGTCCCTCTCCCCATTTTACTGGTGCCCTTCTCCCAGGGGTGACATCCCTGGGGGTCCCTGTCCCTCTCCACGTTCTTCCAGGGGTGACAATTTGGGGGTCCCTCTCCCCGTTTTACTGGTGCCCATCTCCCAGGGATGACAATCTGGGGGTCCCTGCCCACATTTTGATGGTGCCCTTCTCCAGAGGTGACAATCTGGGGGTCCCTCACCCCATTTTACTGGTGTCTGTCTCCCAGGGGTGACAATCTGGGGGTCCCTCACCCCATTTTACTGGGTCCCATCTCCCATGGGTGACATCCCTGGGGGTCCCCGCCCCTCTCCTCGTTGTACTGGTGCCCTTGACTGGTCCCAGTTTCCGCGCGGAGCCGCTGGAGGGCTCGGAGCAGGACAAAGCCGCCTATTCCCTGCGGAAACGGCGGAAAATCCTGCGGCTGGTCAGCCAGTGGGTGCTGCTCTACGGGCGGCTGCTGCAGGGGGACCGCAGCACCATGGCGCTGCTGCAGGTACGGGCGGGGTGACAGCGCGGGGACAGCGCGGGGACAGCCGGGGACAGCCCCGCGCTCACCCCTGGGCGCTCTGACCCCGCAGAACTTGGCGGATCTGGCGAGCCGGGACCCTCAGCTGGGCGGGCTGGGTCAGGAGCAGGGCCAGGAGCGGCGGCGACCCCGAGCGTGAGTCCCCCGGTGTCCCCGAGCGGCCCCAAATGTCCCCTGATGCCACCCGGGGGGCTGCGCTTCCATGGGGAGGAGCTTTTGGGGGCGGCTCTGGTGTCACTTTGTCCCCGGTGTGGGGATTCCCGGCTGTGGGGAGGGTGTCACACGCGGCTGGGTGGGACAGGGGGACTCGGGGGTGGCTGGAATCCTGGGGGTGACCCGAACATCGGGGGTAGCCAAAATCCCGGGGGTGGCCAGTCCTGGGGNGTCCTGGGGGTGACCAGAACCCCCAGAGTGGCCAAAATCCCCGGGGGTGACCAGTCCCGGGGGTGGCTGGAATCTCGGGGGTGGCCGGTCCTGGGGATGACCAGTCCCGGAGGTGGCCGAATACCAGGGATGGTCAGTCCCCGGGGTGCCCCAAGTCCTGGGGGTGACCAGAATCCCGGGGGTGACCCAAACCTCAGGGGTGGCCAAAATCCCAGAGGTGACCAGTCCTGGGGATGACCAGAACCCCGGGGGTGACCAGAACCCCGGGGGTGACCAAAATCCCGGGGGTGACCAGTCCTGGGGATGACCAGAACCCCGGGGGTGACCAGTCCTGGGGATGACCAGAATTCCAGGGGTGGCTGGAGTCCTGGGGGTGACTAAAATCCCTGGGGGTGACCAGTCCTGGGGGTGACCAGAACCCCGGGGGTGGCCAGAGTCCTGGGAGTGGCCGGAATCCCTGGAGTGACCAGTCCCAGTTCTGTTCCCACCCTCTCCCTTCCCCTCCCTCAGGCTGGAGAACGGTGACGGCAGCGTGTCCCCCCAGCCCAAGGTAGGGACACCCCCTGAGGGGGTGACAGGGCAGGATTTGTGTCCCCTCTGTCCTTTGGGGACACTCCCCAGGAGGTGACAGTGCCTGGGGCCACATCCTCCCCTCTGTCCCACCTCCCCCAGGCCCGGAGTTCGGGGATTTGGCTCGGGAGCCCCGAGGAGCCGATCCTGGACAGCACCTGCGCCCTCAGAGCCCAGGACAAAGGTACTGCCCCCACCGTGGGGACTGTCCCCCGCGGCTTGGGGACACTGAGGGTGGTTTTGTCCCCTCCCCAGTGCCCTACGAGATCTTCAGGGCCGACCACTCGTGCCTGGTGTCGGTGCTGCCCGTGAACGCCTCGGTGAGGGATGTCCTGAGGGCGCTGGCGCCGCGGCTGGGCCGGGACAGGGAGCACGTCCTGGTCAAGGTGAACTCGGCTGGAGGTGAGGGGGTGTCCTGGTTTAGGGGAAAAATCGGGAGGAATTTGGGGTCCCTCTGGGAAGCAAACCCTAACAGCTCCTTCCCCTCCCCAGTCGGGAAAAGAAGGGAAAGTGAGAAAAAAAAATTTATTTAACAAAGTGCACACAAGCATTTAAAAAATGAATAATATGAAACAATCAAAACCTCTCATCGCTCTGAAACTCAGAAAGTCCCTGTGGGTGTAGCTCAGCTCGCTCAGTCTCTTATCAGACCCTCCAGAGTTGGAAAATGCTGTCCTGGGTGTCAATGTCAGATCCTGGTGTCTCGCTGAGTTTTTCAATCCAGGACAGGTTTAAACAGTCCCAAGAAAAAGGGAAAAAAAAAACAGTCCAGGGAACTTCTCTGTCTCAGCTAGCTAAAAACGAAAAGCAAAAAGATCTCTGTCCTGCTGTCTGTCCGTGCTGCAGACAGCACAGTCCAGGAGTGGGATGTGGAGGAGTCAGAGCAGCTCCTGCAAACAAACCCCACAATTCTTCTTTCCCTCCCTTCTCTCTCAGAATCAGTCTGAAAGGTGTAAAACTTAATATCAGCACAAATGAAAAGTGTAGAATTTAACATCCAGCACAAACAGAACAGACAACTGGGGGTACAAACACCCAAAAGTCACCCCAGCACCGGGGGCTCTCCTGGGGTGGCTTTGTCCCTGTGCCCAGCTGGGGTCTGTCCCCTCCTCAGTGCCCTTCTGTCGCTGTAGGACACGAAAGACTGAATATTTCAGAAGGCAAAGAGCATAGAAAAAGAAGGCTTTGTTGTCTAAATTCTTCCTACATTTTATAAGGTGTTCTGGTACAAACTTAACGTGACTGGTGAATAGGAACAGCACCTTTCTAATCCCATTAGTTAACTAAAGAAACAGCAAAACACCACCTGGAGAAAGATTGTTTTGAGAAAGGAGAGTTCTTTTGCCGAGATTGTTTTGAGAAGAAGCTCTCTTGAGAAATGAGAAGGCAAAGAGCAAAGAGAAAGAGGCTTCATTGTCTAAATTCTTCCTACCTTTGATAAGGTGTTCTGATACAAACTTAACGTGATTGGTGAATAGGAATGACACTTCTTTAATCCCATTAATTAACTAAAGAAACAGCGAAACACCATTTGCAGATAGGATAGGTGTTTTGCCAAGATTGTTCTGAGAAGAAAGTCACTGAGGATTTTTTCCTTGGGGAAAAGTCAGCAGCTGCTTTTAGGCTGAAATCGCTGGTGAATCCCCACCCCGTTCCCTCCCCGCAGACCGAGCAGTGCTGCCCCAGGACGCCGTGGGAGTGTTCACAGCCCTGGGGCTCAACGAGAGGCTCTTTGTGGTCAGCCTGGATGAGCTGGGCAGTCTGGTGAGTGTGTGGTGGGGGGTTTGGAGTGGGAAGAACCCCCCCAGAGGGGTTGGTGGGGCCTTGGTTTGGGGTTTTTGTCCCTCCTTGTGCTTCTCCCGGGGTTCTGTGGGTCAGGACCGGGAGCTCAAGGTGAAGTGCTGAGGGCAGGAGGGGTCAGGGGTCTTCTCCCCTTCCCAGACCCCCCACCCTGAGCAGCTGGGCCCCCACGTCGGCTCCTCGGACACCCTGGACCTGATCAGCTCCAAGGACCTGGCCAGCCACCTCACCGACTACGACTGGAACCTCTTCAAGAGCATCCACCAGGTCCGTCCCGAGCCGAGAGCCGCCGGGGAGTGACGATGACGATGACGATGATGATGATGATGATGATGATGATGATGATGGTGGGGTGTTCAGGACACCCCTCACCTGCCAACTGTGTCCCCCTGGCCCCAGGTGGAAATGATCCACTACATCGTGGGGCCGCAGAAGTTCCACGAGGTGGCCACGGCCAACCTGGCGCGGGTGATGCGGCGCTTCAACGAGCTGCAGTTCTGGGTGGCCACCGAGCTGTGCCTGTGCCCCGAGCTGGCCCGGAGGGCACAGCTGCTCCGCAAGTTCATCAAGCTGGCGGCGCAGTGAGTCCCTGCCGCTGTCTCCTGGCGCTGTCCCCTGTCCCCGGTGCTGTCCCTGTCCCCGGCCCCGGCCCTGAGCCGTCCCCGTCTCCGCCTGCAGCCTCAAGGAGCAGAAGAACCTGAATTCCTTCTTCGCGGTGATGTTCGGTGTGAGCAACACGGCTGTGACTCGCCTGGCCAGGACCTGGGAGGTGACAGCGAGGGGACAGCGTGGGGACAGTGGGGGAGAGTGAGGGGACAGCGGGGGGGGACAGTGAGAGGTGCCAGAGGGACTGGGAGGGAGTGGGACAGCTGGGGATCTATAGGGAGGGACAGCCGGGGTGGGACAAGTGGGGTGGGGATCTCTGGGGAGGGACAGGTGGGGGTCTCTGAGGAGGGACAGCCAGGGGTCTCTGTGCTGGGACAAGGCAGGGTGGGACAGCCGGGGTGGGACAGTTGTGGGTCTCTGGGGTGGGACATTTGGGGGTCTCTGAGGAGGGACAGGGAGGTGCCAGCCCCCTGATTGTGTCCCTGCACAGAGGTTGCCCCACAAGATCCGGAAGCTGCACTCGGCCCTGGAGCGGATGCTGGTGAGTGCAGCCCCTCCTGCCCCGTGTGCCCTGTCCCACCCCCTGTCCCCCTTCCT
>JANPWX010020037.1:8405-18806 GCA_024734555.1 Trochalopteron elliotii
AGCTCTCGCCCTGCACGTGGCGGGCGTGAACGCGGCGCTGCTGCTCATCTATCCGCGGCCGCTCTACAAGGTACGGGGTCGGCCCCGGCGGGCGGCGGGATGAAGTGCGGCTGTGGAGGGTTCGGTTCCGGCCCCGGGGTGCGCCGATAGGGATACCTCGGGCCCGCGGAGCGGCGGCGGCAGCGCGTTCTCCCCTCCCTGTGCTTGCAGATCGCCATCCGAGCCTGTTTCTTGGGCTTCGCCTTCGGCTGCGGGCTGCTACTGAGCACCGGCCGCTCCGCCTGGCGCCACTTCGGATGGTAAGGGCCGGGCCGGGCCGCCGGGCGGGCGCGGTGCTCCCGGCCCTACTAAACCTGTCCTCCCTCCTACCGCAGGTACATGTGTTCCCTCTCCCTTTTTCACTATTCGGAGTATCTGGTGACAGCCATCAACAACCCGCGCAGCCTCTCACTGGACTCCTTCCTACTCAACCACAGCTTCGAGTACAACCTGGCTGCCCTCTCCTCCTGGGTGGAGTTCACGCTGGAGAAGCTCTTCTTCCCAGGTCGGCCACCTTGACTCTGCCCAGCTGCACGTGGCATGCCTGGGGTCCATCTGTCTGGTAGCAAAGTGCAGGTGACCCTCAGCTTGCTGCCCCATGACAGCCCTGCAGCAGCTTTGCCAGGGTCATAATCCCTCAGTGCTCAAAGCCTCTCAGGTTGGATCTCGGGAGGGCAGGGGGAGCCCCCCCCTCACTCTGACATGCCAGGCCAAGGGATGTTCAGCCCTTTCTTGCCTTGATGGTACAAGAATGATGTGTCAGGTACACCTGGGCGTCGCCTTTTGACAGGAATAAAATCAAGTCATCCAGATCTGTTGCTGGTTGCCCAGTCTGGGACAAACTGGCTGTGCTTGGCAGTTTATTCTTGGGAGAGGGAAGCTGCTCCCCTTGGTTGTTTTGTAGCAGCCTGAGCATGTCCTTGGCTGTGCTTTGTGTTGTCTTTGCTCAGCCTCTACAGCTGAGGCCCACGGACTAATCCATACTAACACCAAGCAGGGCTTGCTGGTTTTATCTCTTTGGTGTGGGATGACAGTGCGTGGCTGCTGCTGTCACACATTTTGCTTTGAGATGGGTGGGGCAAAGCCCCCTGCACCCCTGGAGAGCTGTGCAAACCCGTTGTGTCCCTCCCTGTCCCTGCAGATATGAAGCAGATCACCTGGCTGAGCACTGTGGGGCTGCTGATGGTGATCTTCGGGGACTGCCTGAGGAAGGCGGCCATGCTCACGGCCGGCTCCAACTTCAACCACATCGTTCAGAACGAGAAATCTGACACCCACACTCTGGTGACCAGTGGGGTGTATGGGTGGTTCCGGCACCCGTCCTACGTGGGATGGTTTTACTGGAGTATTGGAACACAGGTACTGTGTCCGGCGTGTTCAGATCCTTTCGTGTCACCACCCCAGTCTTTGCTCTCAGTGCTGCCTATGCTGTGATGGGGTGCAGGCAGCATTTGGTGCTGGGCATGGATTCTGCTGCCTCCCACTGGCACAGAGGAAATCAGGAATCCCTGAGTGCTCTGCCCCATGTGATCTTTGGGAAGGTCGTATTCCCTTAATTTTTTCTGTGCAGTAAGGAGAGGTGGTGGAGCCGGGGTTTTGACCCACACCCGCCTTGGAGGCTTGGGGTGTGATTTGCTGCTGGTCTAAAGCTGATGTCCAGAGTTTTCTGTATCCCTGTAGTCAAAATGCCTTCCGTGAGTGGTCACACTCAACCTGGCTCCTGCCAAACACCAGTTCTTCGCTTGAGGGCAAGGAAGCTCCCTGACTAGAGGGTCAGCTCTGGCCCGCTGTGGATGAGCTGTAGCTCAGTGCTGCTGCATCCGTGGGTTCTTATGGCTGGCTGGGTGCTAGCATTGAATTGTGTTTCTCTGGAGAAAGTCCATAAGGTTGGCACATGGAGCTTTTGAGAGCTGGGGCAGTGAAGCCGGGGTTGAGTGCTGCCTGTGCACTGCTTTCTTCATTCTGGGGAGAAACTAGTGCTTATGAAGTTTCACGAGGGAGTGTTGGGGTCTTTTCTTTTTCTGTGTCAGTGTTACTGGAGGGGGATGAGCTGTGGGGCCGGGGCAGCCTTGGGTTCTCGAGAGGACTCTCACCAACAGCATCTGTTCCAGGTGCTGCTCTGCAATCCCATCTGCGTGGTGGGCTACGCACTGGCGTCCTGGCGCTTCTTCAGGGAGCGGATTGAGGAGGAGGAGATCACACTCATTCACTTCTTTGGAGAAGAGTACCTGGAGTACAAAAGGAAGGTGCCATCGGGTCTCCCTTTTATTAAAGGAGTCAAACTGGAACTGTAACATGGGTGAAAACCAGACTGGCTAAGCAGACGCCCAGCTCCTGCTGTGCCCAGTGCCTGTGTGGCATTGGCATTGGGAGGTGCCTGTTGGTATTTCCCGGCCACCCAGGAGGAGCTGGTGGAGGGCTGCGGCGTTGGGCAGCCTGCTGGGTCACTTGCAGATCAGAAGCTCATTCCTCCTCCTTGAGATCAGTCCTTCGTTGCACATTCAGGGATCTTCCAGATAACTTAGCCTGTAGCGACCCTAAAGAGAATGAATCCTACCTGCAGCAGCTGAATTGTCTTGGAATGCCTCTGGAACCGATTCTACCAGAAAACAGCACTGCCCTCCTGGCCCTGTGCAGGGAAGGTGCTGGGCAGCAGATTGTTCCTGTTGCGTAATTCGATTTTAAAGCTTTCTGACCTCGTGAGCCCAGTGACACGGCTTTAATCTCCTCAGGCCAAACTCCTTGAGCTGGCACTGGGGCGGCTGTGGGAACAGCCTCTGGCTCTGCCTGCCCTCAAAGTGCCGGCAGCACAGCACCACTCAGTTCTCTCTAGGCCTGGGGGTCTGCAGGGAGGGTTCTGCTGCTCCCTCTGTGCTACTGGATCCAAGCACCTCTGGGCCCGCTCCTCCCTCGGATGCTGCTGCGGATGCAGTGTCACTGCTCCAGCTGCTGCCTCCTGCTGCCACCTCTCTTCCTTCTTCCTGCTTCCAAATCGCGCTGCTTCCTATCCTGCCAGGCTGCCTCCGTCTTGTGGAGATCCCAGGATTTTGGGTTGTGAAAGAACCACAGCTGCCAGGCTTGCTAAGGGCTTTAGTCGCTGAGATTCTCCCCTGCTCTTCTGGGCAAAAGCTGTGATGTCAGGGCAAGTAGGAGATGCTTCTAGGGAAATCTCCAACCAGGAGAAGAGTTGGGCTAGCTAACGCTCTTTTATAGTAACCATTTGGAAATGGTTCCCACTGAGCTGTGTGGTATAACTTTGTTGTTATATACCAAAGAGGTTCACTGTTTTCTTGAGTTCTACATTATTCTTCCTTGCTGGAATGGAAATGAGTTGCTTGTCAGTTCATGCTTGGAGCTTGTGGTGTTCCATGGGGAAGGCACTGTGGTATGGCTCAGGAAGGGGCACTTGGTGAGAATGGCTTGGGTTTGGGTTTAGGTTTTCTTTTTTTATATAAAAAAAAAAAAGATAAAACATTGCCAACTTCTGTCTCTGGTTATCTGAAAGTCTTGAGGTGCTGGTGGCATCGTGGAAACTGGAATCCTTTGTAATTCCTGGTGGGTTCTCAGAGCACTCCACCACTGCATTGAGGCACGATTGTGACTCATTGACTTGTGGGGCTGTGCAGCCACAGGGATGAGACTGACCCTGACCATAACTGTAACCCCGACCTTGTTTCTCCTTGCTGAACTGATGCAGAGTCCATCCTCCACAGGGTTTGCTTGATGACAGCATCTGCCTGATGCCCTTGCTGGTGACTTGTCCTTTGCTGAGTGGGGTTTTGGCTTGGGAGAAAAGAACAAAGGTGAAGACTCATCAGTCGGAGAGTGCTGATCTGTGCTGGGCACTCGGAGGCTCCCCCTTGGGCTGTTCTTATCTCAGGGAAGCACTGGTTGCAGCCAGTGGTACCTCGAGCAGGTTAATCTGTAACTAATTTTTTGTAGACAGTAATGTTCCTGCTGTGCCCTTGATCAAAGGAACTTTGAAACAAGCAATTGCCACTTGGGTTTGATATGCTGTTTGGCAACAGAAACAAAGCCTCATTCCCAGATTGTTCTTCATAGTAAATGCACCTTGATGCTAATTTCACAAGTGCCAGTTCCAGCTGTGCAGGCTCTGTCCAGGCAGGATGTGTTGGCACCAAAACAAAGGGATAAACTTCACCCCAAGCAAAACCTTCAGTGTCTCTTGATGCTTTTGAGACCAACAGCTTCTCTTAACCTTTTCCCAAATCCTGTGACCAGAAGCTCTGTGAGGAGACAGCAGCTTACCAGATATGGGGAAGGCACATGAAGTTTTAGGGAAAAGCTGGAGTAATCTGTGAAACCCTGCCCTCAATGCCATAGCAATCAGTGAGTTCTTAGTTCCCACATGAGCAGGGAACCTCTAGAGCAGCTGTTCTGGCACCTGGCCCACGTTGGTGTGTGGCTGCCTGGCACTTCACAGGATGCTCCATATTCCCCTGGCCCTGCCCTGGGAGTTATTTTTCCCCATAATTTGCCAGTGTTGTGGTTTTAGGAGCAGCTGGACACCCTGAGCCAGTGGATCCCTTTTGTCAGCACTGCAGAAGCACGCAGACATGGACAACTGCACCCTTTTATTTCACTCTGACACACACAAGGGAGAGCACAAAGAGAGTTTTTCAGTAGCAAGTCCACCTGAGGCCTTTGTACATGCTGCAGACGTGGCTGCCTGGGCTGTTTCCTACCCTGGCTTGTGGCACTGGGCAAGAGGAGCTGGTCAGTGATCAGGGCATGGTTCTGCCCAGCAGCTCTGCCACGTGCCCAGCACTGGGCTCTATGGTACCAGCTCTTCTGGGGTAGCACTCTCTGCTCCACTCTTCTGCTGGCCCCTGCAGCAGTCTTTGCTTTTTGGGGAAGGGTCTCCAGGGGTGTCGCTTGTCGTGAAGTCCTCCCTGGGGCTGGCTGAAGTCCCCTTGTTGCTGCCAGGTGAGGCATCCCTGTGGAAGGGAAGGTACCTTGACAGGGTCACTGTCTGGGAAAGGGCATTAGAGGAACTTGGCACTCAGGTGCTTGCTGTCACCCACCTTGGCACCACTTCATTGTTGTCACAAATCTTGAGCAGCATCTGGGCCTGTTCTTCTTTGGGCTCCTGGGGCTCCTGCAGCCTGTGGCGGGATGGGTGTGAGCCATGAACTATGTCCCCCCTGGCCCTGAAAGCCCCTGCACCTCTCACCTGGGCTCCAGCCGCTCCTTCACTTTGGCAATGGAGCGGATGTAGGGCACGATCTGCTTGGTGATGGTGCTCAGGCAGCTGTTTTCCTGCCGCAGCTGCAGCAAGTCATGGAGCTGGGCTGGGGGCAAGAGGAGTGGGCTGGAACACGGCCACCCCCACAGTGCAGGTACAGGGGGAATGGGGAGGGAGCGCAGGGTCACCAGTACCTTCATAGATCTCCTGCTCATTTGCTACCCGCTGGTAGGTCTCCTCCCAAACCTGGAAGGAAGAGAGTGGGCAGTCTGCAGTGGTACAGCAGAGAGGGGCCCTGCTCTGCCAGGATGTGCCAGCTGTACCTCCTCAAAGACACTGCGCATCATCTCCACGGCAGAGTAGTGAGCTGCAATCTGCACGTCCATCTGCAGTGACTTCTGCAGGATCTCGCTCATGATCTCCGATTTGATGAGCGAGTGGTGCTTGGTGAGGTCACGGTGCAGCTCCTGCACCTGGTCTTTCAGGCCCTGGATCTCCGTCTGCAGCATCTGCAGGAACCAGGGGGCATGGTCATATGAGCAGCACCAACCTGGCCTGTGCTGTCCCATCCCATCCTGCTTTGACCCACACTCCCTACCCGGTAGGTGTTCTCGTAGTTGCGGCAGTGCTCGGCGAAGGGGGTCTCGCGCCCCTCGGCCAGCAGCACCTTGGTGCTGATGTACCGGTGCATCGTTGGCTTCTTCACCATGGGGCCGGTGGACATTTTGTCACTGGTAGGGGGACAGCTAGGCACCATGAGGGTCTTGGAGCATTGGCCACCGGGGAGCCTGCATGGAGAGGTGACAGTGACATGCTGCAGGTGAGCAGCCATGGGGGTGAGGTGCCAGGGACCATGCTGCCAGCTCAGCCCCACTGCCCCTTGGCTCTGGTGGACCTGGGGATGCAGCAGTCCCAGATGTCCCTTCCCTCACCCGAGCACAGGGGTTCAGTCAGAGGTGCCTTATGTTGTCCCAAAAATCAGATTTCTGTGGGCTGTTCTCCCGATCCCTGCAGTTTTGGAACCAGCTGTGGCAGTGAGAAGCCAGGAGTTGATCTCGGCACCCTCCAGTTTCTAAAGGGTGGGATACAGCTCGCTCCCTCACCGCTGGTATCTCCTGGCCCCTTGATAGGCACTACTGCCCCTGTGTTTCCCCACATCCCATCATCTCCCCGTGCTAACAACCACCACCATTGGTCCTACCGTGCAACGCCGTGTTCCCCCTGCCTGTGCTGGGGCCAGCAGCCCCCAGGAGCTCAGCCACCCTGCAGTACCAAGCCTGGCTGGGGGAGAGGAACGGTCCCCATGGGGCGGCAGTGCCTGTTTGTCCTCTCTGGCTGGGAGGCCCTGGCAGGCCGGTGCTGCTGTGACATCAACAGGCCTAAATATATCCCCGGTGAAGAATGGCTGAGCACTTCCCTGAAATTCTGATAAAAATAGTGGCGGGCAAAGAGGCTGTGGCACCATGGACATGTGGGCGAGCAGGAGCTGGTCCAGGTGCAGCACCCATGGAGAGGGGGCAGAGCTCTCTGGGGAGCGTGGCAGGGGCCAGGCTGGGGAACAGAATGAGACTCAACCAGGCCCCCTGCTGCTGCCTGCCTCTCTGCCGCCCGCCCTGCTTCCCAGAAGTGTCACTCGAAGCCTGTTGTTCATCAGTGCAGCTGTGCCTGTGCTGCCCTGGTACCACTGCTGAGGTGACAGGCTCAAGGGCAGCAGCCGGGACAAGCTTGGCATGGTGAGATGCTGAGGGGACTGTGCAGCGTGGCACGTGGCAGGGGACACAGTAGCACATGTGCCTTGGGTGCAATCCTAGCACCTCACATGTTCGTGCCAGGACCGATGCCACCGGCGCTGCCCACTATGGAGCGACGGGGGCTGAGCATCAGGAGGGGCTCCAGGCAGCGGGCAAACTCTGCCCGGTACTCGCTGTTGATCTGGGGGGCAAAGAGAGGAGAGTGTGACTGGGGCTGGGGCAGAGCTGGCAGCTGGCACTGCCCACAGGCTCTGCAGGAAGGGCTCTACCTTGCTGGTCTGGGCTGGCCGCAGGCGGTGTGGCAGCTTGACGATCCTCTGCAGCCTCTCCATCAGTTGCTGAATGGCAGTGATGAAGCATGGTGAGGGGTGCCCAGCATGGTGAGGGGTCCCCAGTACCTTGCCCCTGAGCTCAGCACTGCTGTGGGATGCTCTGACCACCCTGCAGTGCTGAGCAACAGCAACACTCACATAGCCCAGGTCCAGGAACTCGGCTTTGTTGGCAGAGCTCAGGAAGGCCGAGCAGGTCACCAGGTGGACCTGTGTGTGTGGAGGGGGTCTGTCACTGCCTGCCTTTGGTGTCAGGATGTCCCTGCCTGGTGTGAGGCCCTACCTGCAGAGTGGGCAGCAGGGAGGCAAGGTGGGCCAGCTGCTCCTTGAATGCCTTCTCCTTTTCCTCGTGCTGGCTGCAGCAGAGCAGGGCATGGCACAGCCATCCAGCCCCAGGCATCCCAAAACACTTTGGGAAGGAGGGACAGCCCTCGGACAGGGCTCAGCCCGTGGTTCCTCACCTCTGCACAGCCTTCAGAAGCGTCTTTTTCCTCTCGGAGAGCTGCTCCTGCAAATGGCAGAGCCGCCCTGTGTCCTACAGCCACCCCAGTCCCTTCCCCCTGCCCTGGCTCTGTCCTGCGGGCCCAGGGCTGGATGTGCAGGTGGCTGCCTCACACCTGCATGCGGCTGAAGAGGGAGTTGATGGCCGCCTCCTCCTCGCTGGCACTGTTGCGAACCTCCTCGATCATGGCCTTGAGCAGGACGATGGCCTCGCGCGTGGAGGTCTGCAGCTCCTTCACAGCCTGCCCGGGGTGGTGGGGCAGCTGCAGTGCAGGGAACAGCACTGGACCCCCACGCCACCCCCACACCCCCCCAGCCCTGCCCACCATCACTGCCTGGTCCAGCCGCTGGCAGCCCTGCCTGTACGCCGTCTCAATGTCAATGCAGTGTGCCCGGCTCTCCCTGCAGGCACAGACATCAGGGGAAACACAGGATGGGGCTCACAGCAAGCCTGGGGCTGGGACTACTCACCCCTGCATATCCCTGAAGCAGTTGATGCAGAGCATGGACTTCTTCTCGGTGGAGAACATGATGTAGGGCTCCTCGTGCAGTGCTGCAGGGGACAGGAACGTGGTGTAGCCTGGCACAGTGCAGTGCAGCACAGCATGGCACGGGGCAGCCCGGCATGGCACTCACGGCACTTCTTGTGGATGTCTTTGGTACGTTTGGAGAGGGAGACGATCTCGTGGCGGGTGAACATCCTGGCACGGTGGGTCTCCTCACGGCATGGGGCACAGAGGGGCTGCCCACAGGTGTTGCAGAAGTACATGGTGTCCAGCTCCTGTGTGAGGGGACATAGCTGGTGGCAGGCATGGCCTTGGTAGGGGTCCCCTACTCACCCCACCTTGTCCACCCCGCTGCCCTCACCGCCTTGGTGCAGCACTGGTCACAGTTGGCACACTGCACGTCCTCCTCACTGTCGGCTGAGCTGTCCACCAGGAACTGCAGGAGCCGGTCCACGGGGGGCAGCCCCGTGCCTCCCCTCACCACGGAGGGGTGCCTGCGGGGTTGAGATGGGGACAAGAAGAGGGACGCCCACACGGGGCAGCGGGGCAGCTTTGGGGATGCAGAGAGCAGTGCTGTGCTGAGCTGCCAGCCCTGTGCTGTGCCCCCATCCTGGTGTGCCTGGGCAGGACCGTTCCTTACCCGCAGAGTGGGCAATGCAGGCGGCCGTCACTGGCACGGCCTCGCAGGCAGCTGGCACAAAAGTTGTGGTAGCAGTCGAGCAGGCAGGGGTGCTGGTAGGGCTCATGGCAGAGCAGGCACACCAGCGGGTGGCAGTTGGCCTTCTCCAGCTCTGAGCAGTTCCCCAGTGGAGAGAAGATGCCACCTGCCATCTGTGGGGTTGAGAGTCAAGCCCTGTGCCCAGGGACCCCGCGTGGCACCAGTTTGTGAGAGCACTATGGCTGCCACAGAAAGGACGAATCCTTCCCCAGGGCCCGTGAGCTGCTGGCTATTTTTAGGTTATGAGCTGCGTGGCACGAGGCTGTCCCCAGCGTGCCCCTTCCCCTGGTATCACAGGCTGGGGGCTGCAGCACTGGGTTGGATGGTCCCCACAGCAAAGCGTCCCCCTGGTGTGTGTCCCCCAAAGCAGGAGCATCCCCTGAGATGGGCTGTCCCCTGTAAAGGAGCATTCCCTGCAGCAGAGCATCCCCCAGGATGGGGGTGGGGGTTCCTCCAGGACAGGGTTTTCCCCCCCGGAGGAAGCATTCCCTAGAATGGGAGTCCCCTGCCCAGGGATGTGCCCTACGGTGGCAGCCTGGCAGTGAAGGCAGCCAGGTGCCCCAAATGCCCGGAGTCCCCGTTCTGGGTGCAGGTGTGTCCTGGCCAGGTGAAGGCTTTACCTCTCCCTGTCTGTAAGTCGGGGTATCCGAGCTGAGCTGTGCTGCTGCTCACCGTGTGCCGGCAGGAATGAGAGCGATGCCGAGGCGGCAGGGCCCGGCCGACCCTGTGACGTGGGGCCCCCTGGCACTGCCGATCGGCCACGCCACGGCCCAAAAATAGCCCCGTGCGCTCCTCGGGGGCCTGCAGCGGGGACGGCCCTCGGCGTGTGGGGACACGGGACTGCGTAGCCACCCAGGCTGCGGGGACATGGGCATCTGCATGGGCTGGTGACAGTCCGCAGGAGGTGCGGGGGTCATCCTGTGCACAATGAGGAGCCCTGGGGGATGCGGGGGTCCCTCTGTGTACAGTGAGAGCCCCGGGGTGCAGGGTCACCCCGTGTTCAGTGGGGCTCCCCGTGGTGCGGGGGAGTCCCCCGGTGCGCAGTGAGAAGCCCCGGGCTGTGGGAGATCACTCCATGAACAGTGAGGCTCCCAGAGTGCAGGGTAACTCCGTGCAAAGTGAGGAGCCACAGAATGTGGTGTGGCTCCATGCACAGTGAGGCTCCTGGGGTGCGGGGGTCACTCCGTGCCCGGTGAGGCTCCCGGGGCCGGGGTTCCCCCGCGGGCGGTGCGGGGCGCAGGGCACGCGCGCTCCACGCGCCGCTCTCCGCGCTCCCAAGGCTCCGCCCCCGCTCCCGGCCAGACCACGCCCCCAAGGAGCCCCGCCATTGAAGAGTTTGACGGATGTCGGC
>JANPWX010020037.1:23752-46941 GCA_024734555.1 Trochalopteron elliotii
GGGGGGCACGGGCGGGGCAGTGACATCGCTCCCCGGATCGGTCCGGCCGTGCCGCGGGCGATTCCCGCTATCCGCGCGTCCCGCACCGGAGGGGTCTGTGCCGGGTTCCCCCCCGGGCGGTGCCTGGGAGCCGGCTGGTCCCTCGGGCTGGGCTTGGTGCAGCGATGCCCACCCTGTCAGACCTAAACCGGCACAGCGTGAATCAGTGAATCATGGAATCCAGGACGGTGTGGATGGGATGGATCTTAAAGACCATGGGCAGGGACACCTTCCACTCGAGCAGGTTGCTCCAAGCCCTGTCCATCCTGGTCTTGAACACTTCCACGGATGGAGCATCTGCAGTTTCTCTGGGCAACCTGTGCCAGGGCCTCATAGAAGTCGAGTGAGCAATATGTGCTGAAGTGGTGTTGCTGTATGAGCTTAGAAATAAAAAATAAAGACACAGGCCTAAAGCCATGTGGAGACTGGCTGGGATGCTGGGATGCACCGGGTTTGGGGAGATAATGAAGGGAAGGGGAGGTGTGCACTAGCACCAGTGCCTCTGCCCAGGACCATGTCCCTGAGCTGGTGTGAGCAGCCCAGAACAATCTGGCAGCTGTGACACCCATTTTCCACATGAACCCTTCCTCTCCTCCACTCACTGTGTTTTTGTGAACTCTGCCTGGGGATCAGAGAACTAAAAGCCAAGTGCTCCCCCAGTGTCTGCAGGCCCAGGTCAGCAGGGGCTCTGAGAGTGCACTGTGGGCTGCCCACACCTCTGTGCTGGGTGTGAGTGGCAGGAGGTTCTGGGCATGGGAGCAGCTGAGGCTGGTGCTGCTGGGCAAGACCCTTGAGGGGCACCAGTGGGGCAGCTGCTGGTGTGAGGATCTGCAGGAAAAGCCACAGAGCTCTGTGTCCTGTGGCCTGAAACTGATGCTCAGGTGTGCTCCTTTGTCATGATGAGCACAGTGTCCTGTGCCTGTGCAGTCTGTCCACGTGAGCTGTCCCTTTTGTCCCCAGAAGAAGATGATGGGGTGCTGGAAGGATTGGATGAGTTTTTTGCAGAAGACCAAGTTGTGGTACAGAAAAAGAAGAAATTCAAGAAGCTGAAAGATGGCAAGGCTGCCAAAATCAAGAGGAGGAAGAAGGAGGTAACACTGCATTTTCTCACAGTGGGCTGGGGCTCCTCAGCTGTGGTGAAGCGGCAGCAGCTCAAAGTGCTGCTGGCAAACACCTCTTGGGTCTCTGGATGGAAAGAAGGGTGAGCAGGTGCTCTCCCAGCCCTGGGAGGTGACCCTCTCTTGCCCAGCTTGGCTGTTCAGGAGTGGCAATGTCCCCTACAAGTGGTCTCTGGGGGGAGAAGGGGCCTCCATACCTCCTGGCAGTGATACAGGTGCCTGCCCCACAGGAGCAGCTCGGCTCTCATGGGCACTTTGGTGTATACAGTGGTACTGTCTGGCCCCCAGTGTTGAGGTCCTCCTGCCCATACCACAGTGCAGCATACAGGGACAGCAGTAAATCTTGTGCTGCACCAACATGGCATCTGGGGCTCCTGTTCCCAAGGAGGGAGATGCAAACCCCATGTTGAAACATGCTTGGGGCAGGGCTTGGAGGTTTCTGTGGATGCTGGTGTTGGCTGCACTCATTCCAGCTGTTTGCAAGTCAGATGGTCCAGGGGCCTCTAGGACTTGACACATGGAAGGACTCTTGGGCCTTCTGTAGGAAAACAAAGGTGAGGATTTGTGTCCTCTGGGGTCAGGCCCTGAGGCTGCACTGGAGGTGTGCTGCTGGGTTGAGAAGACTGGCACTGCTCCCAGAGCCTGGCTCACTGGTGCTGTGCTGGGATCTGCCTCTCGCTGTCCCATCTCCAGACAGTGCTGTCATGAGGACAGGAGCAGACATCTTGTGTGCTGGCCCTTTTCCTGCCTAAATGTAGACAGGCTGCTGGGAAGAAAGGGCAAGCAGTGATGGTTCCTCAGCCCCCTACTTCTCCTGCTGTGGCTGGGGAGGAGTTGTTCACCCAGCACAACTGGGCACATCCCGCCTTGCCAAGGGAGGGCTGGGTGTTGCTGATCTCCCCAAGGGAGCTGTAAACTGATTGGCTGGATGAGGTATCACACTGAAGTGCTTGTGGTACATGGAGGAGTGTGATGAGCTTCTGGTTTAAAGACAGGTGAATCCATCCTGCACTGCCTCTTGCCATCATGGCCCTGAGGAAGCTTGTTTCTGTCATGGCCGTGGTGACGTTCTCTTTCTGCAGATACCATACAAAGCAGGCTCAGGCCCTCTGCCCCCTCTACCTCTCCCTTTGTTAGGCACATTTTTTTTCCCCTATGCTGTTTCCTGAAAAGGGGAAAATAAGACACAACTCCAACATATTTTCACCTCTGCCCTTTTGGTGTTGCTGCTGACCTGCCTGAGCCCTGCAGCTGTGTGTGCAGCTTGTGCTGAGGTTGGCTGCTGCTGAGCTGAGGATAGGGAGGAAATAACAGGCTGAGAGCCCTCCTGTTTTTCAGTTAATACCTTGTGTGGACAGCTCTAACCAGGTTCCACCTGTGGGAGACTGTCCCCTCACCTGTCAGATCCAGGGAGAAACTGCTGCTGGAGCTGTCGGTTGACATGAAGCAGCATCCAGGCTGCCCTCGGGGTCAGGGGGTAAAAGATAGAGGACCTTGAATGGAGTTTCCTTTTCCTGAACTTCTCAAGAGTTTTAGGGGCAAATGAGCCTTGCCCCTGCTAGAGGCGGGTGGGAGTGAAGTGCAGGCCTTGGTGTGAGGCCGGTGCCTGTGCCTGCTGCAGTCCCCGGGCTTTACTGGGGCTGCCATGCCGCACTGCCGCGGGAATTCGCCCGCAACAGCCGCAGTGGAGCTCGAGGCAACACACGAATCGGTGCTGCAACCCCCCAGAAAAAAATCCAGAACAGCCAGGCTGTGGTTGGAACCTCAGCGCAGGCAGATGAAGGTCCTTGGCAGGGAAGGCAGCGGAGAGGGAGATTCAACCTGTACTGCAGCAGTTCCCATGGAAACCAATTATCCTGTGCCCAATTCCAGCTGTTCCTAACCCCGCTGAAGGAGAGGCGCGGGCTGCTCTCCGAGCCGGGAGGGACCGGCCGGCCGTGATGTGCGCCGAGTCCCGGGAGCTCTGAGGATCAGCGCCCGGGGCCGGGGCGGGGGCTCCGGGCAGGAGGGGCAGAGGGAACCGAGATCGGACCCGGGAAGGGCTGGCGGGGCTGGGCGCTGTCCGCTGTGCTGGCAGGAGCCGGTCCCTCAGCTCTCGCTGAGCCCTGGTGCCCACGAGGGTCGGGATGGCACAGGGATGGTCTAAAGGGACCTGGACGAGCGCAAAGTGGGGCCCGTGGGAACCTCGTGCAGTTCAACAAAACCAAATGCAAGTGCTGCACCTGGATCACGGCAATCCCCGGTATCAGTCCAGGCTGGGTGATGAGCAGATCCAGAGCAGTCGTTCTGAGAAGGACTTGGGTGTGCTGGTTGGGTGAGGGGCTGGACATGGCCCGGCCGTGTGTGTTGGCAGCTCAGAAAGTTACCCGAGTGCTCCGCCCAGCAGGCAGCCACATTCATTGGGATGGTAATTCTGTTACCGTCAGTGTTGTGCAGTGGGTCACGGTCTCTCCAGAAATAAACAAAAATATCCCCTGGGCAGTCCCTGCTCTGGCTCTTCCAGCACAGTGTAGCCATCAAAGCCTGCTCCTTTCTGGCTGTGGGGAGGTAGAGTGCATCCATCCACTGGAGATGGGAGGCTTCATGTGGGAGGGTTTATGGGAGGAGTGTGAAGTGGGGGCAGGCTCGTTCTTCACTGTCCCTTTCTGTTTTAGGGGAGCAATGATGAAATGTCAGAAAATGAAGAGGAGATCGAGGAGAAATCAGAAAGTGAAGGGAGTGACTATTCTCCCAACAAAAAGAAGAAGAAAAAACTGAAAGAGAAGAAGGAGAAAAAGCCAAAACGGAAGAAGAAGGATGAAGAGGAGGATGACAATGAGGATGGAAGTTTAAAGGTACAAAAGACTTTTTTTCTCTGAGCTGGTGCTAGTGCCTGAAGCCAGACTTGGACAAGGGGAATTGAGGGTTTCATGAGAAGCTTGCCGTGGGTTTGGCAAGGATGAGGTTGCAAGTGGATGACTGGGACAGGAGAAGTTCTATTTCCTTGGTGCTTATCTTGAGTCCAGGGAGAAGTTGAGTTTCTTGGAGCTGTGAAACCTGCCAAGGCCTTGTATAGTGTTACATGGTGGGGAGCATTTGCATGGTGCCATGTCAATTTGTTTCTTGGGACTGTGTGAAGCATTAATTTGTTAAGCACTTGCATGTGCTGTTTCATAAATCCCAGAAACAAATCCCTGCATATCACTGACTAGGGAGATATGGAGCACATGACAGTCTGGTGCTGCTCATCTGCAGAGCCGTGGCTGTTTGCATTAATGATGACTCTCTAAATCTCCAGGAGCCCAAGAGCTCAGCCCAGCTCATGGAGGAATGGGGTCTCGATGACGTAGATTACGTTTTCTCAGAAGAAGATTATCATACTCTGACGAATTACAAGGCTTTCAGCCAGTTCCTCAGGTAGGGAACTGTGGAGCTGGTGGTTGAGATTTGGGCATTGCTCAGTCAGCAGATGAAGTTGTGAAGTCAATTCTGCATCGCCAGCTCCTTGTTGCTTCTTCCTCCCAACTCAGTGCTCAGAACTCCGTTTATTTGCAGGATTGACTGGAAACAGCTGAAGCATTTATCTCTCCTGCTCTCCATGACCCCATATTTTGTGTATGCTTATTTGAAAAGTTTAATGGGAAAAACAGTGTTAACGAATTTCTGCTTGTACCATGAGCCTTTCAGAGCACAGCAGGTATTTCAGGGAAGGGAGGTCTCTGAGGAGGTTTAGGTGTGCCCTCCTTGCATATATTTGCTTAAGGGAGCTCTGGTTTCTGCTGCCTCCCCATGAAACTCCTTCTGGGAGGCACCGCTGCCACGTCTCTTTGGGCTGAAGCACCAGCACGTGAGGGCAGAGCAGACACACAACACAGTGCTGCTAACAGGTAGTTCTCCCTCTCCCCTGCCCTGCAGGCCTCTGATTGCCAAGAAGAACCCCAAGATCCCCATGTCCAAGATGATGACGGTGCTCGGTGCCAAGTGGAGAGAGTTCAGTGCCAACAACCCCTTCAAGGGCAGCTCAGCGGCGGCGGCTGCGGCAGCGGTGGCTGCAGCTGTGGAGACTGTCACCATCACCCCGGCCCTCCCCGCCAGCCCTCAGCACCCTGCCCTGCCCACCGTCATCAGGAAGGCCAAGACCAAGGAGGGAAAGGGTGGGTGCCACTTGTGGGGGGCTGCTCTTGCCAGCAGAGCTGGCACAAGGCCACAAAGCACAAGCTGTAGCAAACGGGGGAGGAAAAGAGGGTGGCAGAAGGGTGTCTGCAGCTCCCGTTGCCCTTGCAGAGGTTCTTGAGAGGCTTGTGGTTCACGAACCATGGCAGATTGAGCCTCTGGGTCTGCTGGATGTTTGGCAGTTTGTGGCAATTAATTAAGCTGAGCAGTAGTGGGAAAGGGAGGGATCTCCCTTTGTGCCATGTTCTGCCTTGGGATGTTGCTGTTCCACTGTGCTGGGGAGTAGTTTGGATGACAGTTGTTTGTAGAGTACCAAACAAGTTTTCAATTTCTTCAGGTCCAGGTGTACGGAAGAAAATCAAGGGCTCCAAAGACGGGAAGAAAAAGGGGAAAGGGAAAAAGATGGGAGGCTTGAAATTCCGGTTTGGAGGAATCCCCAGCAAAAGGAAAAAGGGCTCCTCTGTAAGTTTGCAGGGCTCTGAGTCTGGGAGGGAAGTATTGGGATAAGCTCTTGTTGGGAATGGCACAGCCACCCCATGTCAGGGGTGTCACAGCTTCATTTGTGCCCCTCTGTGGGGCACCAGGCCCCACACCAGGCCAGCACATCCACTTGTACCTGTGTCCAGGCTCAGATTTGTGGGACTCGTGTCTGGCCACAGCCTTTGCTGAAATCCCATGACCCTGTTTACTTCCAGCAGCGCGGGTGATAATGCCATCATTTCAGATTTCATTTGCAAAGGAATTCTTCAGGGCTTGCACTGCAGCTGAACCGTGTGTCACAGAGAATTCTGGGATGCTTTAATTGCATTAGCAGGGCCTGCCCATGGCAGCTGGAGTCCTGTGGCATTGCCTGGGATGCTGGAGCTGCCCAGCGAGAACACACTGGGTTCTTCTCAGTGCACCAGTATCAGGAGTGTTTCAAGCCATTAACAGCATTTTAAAGAATAATTTTCTTAGATAACTAGTGACCAGGGGTGGGGCTCTTCTAGGTATTGATAATACTGGTCAACCCCCCTCAGCTCACTGTGTTGCAGTTCCAGTTCTAGTTCCCATAACACAACCTTTTTGCAAACCTATCTGTGTTGAAGTTTGAAGGGCAGGAGCCACTCATTGCTGCAGATTTTCAATCATGTATCACAAAAAATTCCTCCCGTGCTCTAGATCCAAATATTCACCTTCCAGGGAGTCACAAAGAGCTCGGGCTGCCTCCTGCAGCTGGAGCCTGAGCACCTGTTTAGGAGTGTGCAGGCTGGGGATTTGCCTGCTTGAGTCTCCCGAGTAAGAATTCAGATGTATTACTATGTTTTGACTTCATGGAATGCTGGGTCTGTTTTGACTCCTTTCATGCCATGGGAATGCCAAGTGTGAATGCCTGCATGCATGGACACAAGAGGGATGGCATGGCTGAAATGGGTGTCAAAACAGAGAGAGGGAGCAAAGTTCTGCCAAGTACTGGCAAATGGGGCCTTTGGATGCATAGGGTGGGAGTGTAGGGTTGTTCCTACCCAGGAGGACACAGCAGTGGAATGACAGCTGGGATGCCAGCACTTGGACTGGGTGTGCTTTGCTTTTTCTCTCTGCAGAGCGAAGAGGAGGAACGGGAAGAATCCGACTTTGACAGCGCCAGCATCAACAGCTCCTCCATGCGCTCCGAGTGCTCGGCTGGCCTGGGGAAGAGAGGGAAGAAGAGGAAAAAGAAAAAGAGGAGTAGGCCATCATTTGTAATCTGTTCCTGTTCTGTTTGGATTTCCCTGTTCAGCTGGTGCTTCTCTGGCCCGTGCAGCTCCGGGCTGTGTCTGGCACTGGTTTGGTGGGAGAGGATGTGCCTGTGCCTGTCTGTGTGAGTGGAGTGTGAGGTGCTGTCTTGGTGTCCAGGCCCTCCTGCTGGGGGACTTGTGCCTACAAGGAAGTTTCAGAATTTGTGGGGTTTCCAGGGAAGTGATTTTCTGAGAAACAGCTCCTGGAGAGCTGTGGCTTGTGGCAAGCTCCCAGCAGAGCAGGGAAAGCTGTGGGTGAGACCGTGTGAAGACAAGGGATGTTTTGTCTGTGTGAGGTGTGCAGTCAGGCAGAGGCAGGTGACAGAGCAATGCAGGGACAGGGAGGCATGTGAACCATGGTGGAAAGGATCTGTCAGGGTCTGCCAGTGGCTGTGTGGCCACATTTGTGTGCATGTCCCTTCATCCCTACCCGGGTGGATGTTGTGCCTTGGCACCTCTGTCCTTGTGCTGCTCTGGAGAGCAGCCCCTGTGCTGAGCACGTTGCCTTTCTGTCTTGTGTCCTTGTTTGGGATGAGATATTTCAGATCCAGGTGCATCCTGTGGCTTCTTAGCTTTTCTGATGGATTTTTACTTCCAAGAAATGGAAGGGCAGCTTCCGGGCTGGGGATCAGTTAGAGTGTGGCACTGGCCAGCCTCACCATTGGTCAGCGAGGCTGGGCTGGCTGGCTAGCCCCATGTCTTGTGTGTGAAGGGCATTGCTTGTGGCCTTGTGAGGGCCCTGGTGCTGGAGGAAGGTTGCTCCTGCTGCGTGCTGGAGAAGTGGAAGGTCAGAGATACATGGCAGGAGTTTGTGGCAGAGCTGGGAATTGAGATGAGCCATTTCAGCACTTGCAAGGCCTCGTTCCTCTCCTCCTTTTCCTGTCCATGCTGTGTTGAGAGTGCTCCTGCCTCTGTGCCAGGGAGCCCCGAGGAAGAGCAGAGTAGTCCCAGGAGAGGAGTCCTGTCCTTAGCCATGTCACCTTTGCATGGTGCGTTTGCAGCTGGTGCTGGTGCCTGGGGAGGTTTCTCTGACCGGCCTCCCTTGCAACCTCTCCAGGTTCTGGCATTCTCCATTGAGAGCCTGAAGGAACCAAAGGATGATACAGTGTGGAGAGAGAAAGAGAGACAGAGGTGAGATGATGCTGTGTGCAAAGGTGAACTGTGGTGCTGAGGGACAGAGAGGTAGTGGGAATTAACAGGAGGGGTCTGAGGTGAAATGCTGTCCTTATTTCCTTAACTGTATGGTAGAGGAGCAAGTGTCCCATTCCCTCCGGGAGAGCTGGCTGCTCTGCCACCCCTCTGACTGTCACCTGTCCCTTGCTTGCAGTTGAAGAGGGGGACGGGTATGAGACGGACCACCAGGACTACTGCGAGGTGTGCCAGCAGGGCGGGGAGATCATCCTGTGCGACACCTGCCCCCGAGCCTACCACCTGGTCTGCCTGGACCCCGAGCTGGAGAAGGCCCCCGAGGGCAAGTGGAGCTGCCCCCACTGTGTGAGTGGGGTTGGGGCCCCGTGGGAGTGGGTGGCCTGCTGGTGGAAACCCTCGGTGTTACACTGGCTGTGCTTCCCCAGGAGAAGGAGGGCATCCAGTGGGAGCCGAAGGAGGAGGAGGAGGAGGAAGAGGATGGTGGGGAGGAGGAGGAGGATGACCATATGGAGTTCTGCCGGGTCTGTAAGGACGGAGGGGAGCTGCTGTGCTGCGACACCTGCCCATCCTCCTACCACCTTCACTGCCTGAACCCGCCGCTGCCAGAGATACCAAACGGTGAATGGCTCTGCCCACGCTGTACAGTGAGTGTTACTGGCATTCCCATTCCTTACTCTGTCCCTGCTCCCACACCTGCCTGGCCTGCCAGTGGCTCTCATGGCTGCTGCTGCCCCTCACAGCCCTGCTGTCTGCCTCAAACCCTTCCCTGAGGAGTGCTGCTGCCAGGTGCATGTGCCTGACGGTGCAGGGTGGCTCGGGAAGGCTCTGCTGCCTGTGTGGTCTCCCTGTGGGAATTGCTGGCTAGCAGCTTCCTGTCCTGGTTTCTGATGGGATGTCAAGTCTTGTTTGATATGTGGCCTATGGAGAGGGGCCTTTTCTGTCTGGTGGCAAGACCCATCCCCATGGGGGATGCACAAGTGTCACGGACACTTCTCAGGCACCCTGTGCTGGCTGCTGTCCACTTAGCATTGAGGGCCCCCTTTTGCCCCCCAGTTCCCTGCTCTAGCTCCCCGTGGCCCCTGTCAGGGTCTCACCTTAAACTCTGTACTCTTGCCTGTTTGCTTCTGTATCCGCAGTGCCCTCCCTTGAAGGGCAAAGTGCAGCGCATCCTGCACTGGGCCTGGAAGGAGCCGCCGGCCCCGCTCCCGCCCGCGCTGCCCTCTGCAGACCCGGAGCTGCCTCTGCCCCCGCCCAAGGTGCTGGAGGGGATCCCGGAGCGCGAGTTCTTTGTGAAGTGGGCAGGCCTCTCCTACTGGCACTGCTCCTGGGTCAAGGAGCTGCAGGTGAGCCCAGGTGGCATTGGGGTAGAGCCCCTTCCCTGCCCCGCTGTCCCACTGCCCATGGGCTGAGCGTGGCTCCCTCGTGCTGCAGCTGGAGCTCTACCACACCGTGATGTACCGCAACTACCAACGGAAGAACGACATGGATGAGCCACCGGCCTTCGACTACGGCTCTGGGGACGAGGACAACCAGAGGGAGAAGCGGAAGAACAAGGACCCCCAGTATGCCAAGATGGAGGAGCGGTTCTACCGCTATGGCATCAAGCCTGAGTGGATGATGATCCACCGCATCCTGAACCACAGGTGAGCAGCCTGTGAGGGAAATTGTGCCAGCCTTCTGCCTTGGGCTGGTGGGATTTCAGCTTCTGGCCTCTGCTGAGGTCTCTGTTGCCTTGGAGGTTTGCTCTTGGGGTGAAGCTGAGGTTGGAAGGGGATCCATGCTGCCTTATTTTCATTTCTGCTATGTTACACATTAGAAATAGAGTCATAGCAAAATTTCCCAAAGATTGATGCACAGTGTTGTTCCACTCTTCCCATTCATACTGTTTGGGTCCTGTTACAGCCTCATGATTCCATAAATTCCAATGCTGATGGAGACGGTGCTGAGGGGAAGAGTTGGAGTATGTGGCTGACTCCCTTACAGAACCTTGACATTGATGTTTCTTTTCTGTAGAAGAAATTCCCAGTGAATGAAATGTGCTGTGCAGATGGGCTTTCTACATTGAGTGCCTGGAGACATGTTTTTATTGAATTTCTACATTTCAAGTGGTAGCTTGAAATATCAAGTAGTAGCAGCAGTTTTGCAGGAAGGCTGCGTGGCAGGAAAGGGCTAAAGCTGCCCCTTTGATTTTCGTGTGAGCTTCACCTTGTCCACTAACAAGGCAGCAGGTTTCCCTGTAGGCACAGAGTCAGACTTGGAAGTGTGTTTATTCTGTTTTTAGTGTAAGCAGGACTTTCTAGAGTAGTGAATGCTGCAGGTGAGAGGGGAAGCACTGGTATCCATCCAGGCCTGCTGAAACAGGGAAATGAGGTTCTTCAGTGGAATGGAAAAGCAGCCTGTAAAGCTTAATGGTTTGACACACTCACAGATGAATAGGCATTTTCTCTGGAAGTGTCAATACTTTATGCTTTTCTACCTCAGCTTGGATGTCCTAGTCTGTAGGTGAAGGCAGAGGATGAAGCATCCGGCCCTGTGGAATCAGATCATGGCGAGCTGCTCTCAGGGGCTGGTGGCATTCACTGATCTGTGCCCTGTGTTACAGCTTTGATAAAAAGGGAGACATCCATTACCTGATCAAGTGGAAGGACCTGCCCTATGACCAGTGCACCTGGGAGATCGATGACATAGACATCCCCTACTATGAGAACCTCAAACTCCTCTACTGGAACCACAGGTATGAGCCCACAGCCAGGGGAGCTGGACAGAGCCAGGGCAGCTTGTGTGAGTGTTTGGGACAAGGGGGACACAGAGGTGCCCCCCTTTTGAACACACTGACACTGCTTGCAGTGACTTCTCTTCAAAGAGCAGTGGGGCAGCACCGATGAAGGCTAGCCCTCCTGATGTGCCATTTTGGGGCTGCTGGGCAATCCCACCTGCTCTTTTCCAGCCCGTGCTCCCTTTCCCCTGTGTCTGCACTGCTGTGACATTCATGGTCTCCATGGCTGTGCAGCCTGTTTTGGGGGAAAACCACAGTCCTCTGAGTTTGTTCTTCATTCTGGAGACTGTTGTGTGGACTGTTGTGAGGGGAAAAGCAATGCCCTGTGAGTGCCCGTGTTAACTGGGCCAGAACAGCTCCTGTGGGGAGGGGCGCAGTGGAGTGTGGGAGGTGTTTCTGTCCCTTGGTTTGGAGCTGGGAGAACAGTGACCCCCTGCCATCCCTGACGTGTGCTGGCTGTCACAGGGAGCTGATGCTGGGGGAGGACACGCGCCCTCTGAAGAAGCTGAACAAGAAAGGGAAAAAGCTGAAAGAGGAGAAGCTGGAAAAGCCTCCAGAAACACCCCTTGTGGATGTGAGTGAGAGTGGTGGGGACAGTATAGTGGCATGGGAACCTAGAGGGAGGGTGAGCTGTCTGTGGCCTTGTCCTGTGATGTTGTCCTCCTCTGGTCCTCCTTTGGGGACCCCGTTTTCATGGAAAATTCTGGAGTGGTGTTGCTGTGAGGAGCCTGGGGACTGAGCTGTGCCAGATGCCATGTCTGTGTCTCCATTGGAGCTGGATGTTACAAACCTAAAGAGGGTTTCGTTGGATGTTACAAACCTAAAGAGGGATGTGCTTGGGTGCAGGGGAAGGTGGTTTTCACTGCTCTGTGCCATGGCTCTCTTTTCAGCCTACAGTGAAGTTTGACAAGCAGCCGTGGTACATTGATGCCACGGGAGGCACGCTGCACCCTTACCAGCTGGAAGGGCTGAACTGGCTGAGATTCTCCTGGGCACAAGGGACAGATACAATCCTGGCTGACGAGATGGGGCTGGGGAAGACGGTGCAGACTATTGTGTTCTTGTATTCCCTGTACAAGGAGGTGAGTGCAGCGCCTGGCAGTCCCCGAGGTGGCTGAGAGCTGCTGCGTAAGGGGAAAACAACCTGGGCTCTGTCTCCCTGAGCAGGGCCACTCGAAAGGGCCATACCTAGTCAGTGCCCCCCTGTCCACCATCATCAACTGGGAGCGTGAGTTTGAGATGTGGGCACCCGACTTCTACGTGGTGACCTACACGGGGGATAAGGAGAGCCGGTCGGTCATCCGGGAAAATGAGTTTTCTTTTGAAGACAACGCCATCCGCAGCGGGAAGAAAGTCTTCCGGATGAAGGTGGGAGCTGAGTCTGTGCCTGCCCCATTGCTTTACCTGTCAGTAAGAAGGGGAGAGGAGAATTTGACCTGGAGAGGGAGGCTGGATAGGTCCCTCATCAGCTGTGTCCCACAGAGGGAAGCTGGCATTGTTTACAAACACGGGAGATTTTTGATGAGCTTTACGGATTTCTGCCAGAGCTTTTCTGCTTCTGTAGTCTCCTGCTTGGTTCTTGTGTTTGGGTGTTTTGCTGGCACAACTCAGCCCTGCTGTGGGTTCTGTGCCAGGCAGTGTAGCCCTTCTCATCTTGGATCACATGCAGCAGCAGCAAAGGTGGAGGCTGTCCTGTTTGCTGCTCTCTCATCCCAGCTTTTATCTCCCTCTGCTCCTCCAGAAGGAAGCACAGATCAAGTTCCATGTCCTGCTCACGTCCTATGAATTGATCACCATTGACCAGGCGGTGCTGGGCTCCATAGAGTGGGCTTGTCTGGTGGTGGATGAAGCACACAGGCTGAAGAACAACCAGTCCAAAGTAGGTGGCAGGCATTTGTGAGTGATTTTTTTTCTCTCATTAACATCCTCTGGCATTAAAAACCCTTCAGCAGCAGGAGAGGCAGCAGCCTGGCTGCCTGACAGTCCTTGGGCAGGCTATTGTGAAAGGAATTGATCCCTCTCCTTCCTCTCCCCTTTAGCTGAGACTCAATGCAGTCTCCAGCTCCTGGGATGTTCACTGTCCCTGGTGCAGGAGGAGACAAGTGGTGTGACCCAAGGACACACAGGATTGCTGCCTGTGCTCAGTGGGAATGGCTGGGAGCAGGACATGCTGGCATCCTGCTCTGCCTGCCCAGTGTGGGAGTCACTGCTCAGTCTCCATGTGCACCCTGCAGAGTCCCACAGTGACACATTGGTTCCTTGCAGTCCTTGTCACCCAAACTTATTTCTTTTCCAGTTCTTTAGAGTACTGAATAGCTACAAGATCGATTACAAGCTGCTTCTCACAGGGACTCCGCTCCAGAACAACTTGGAAGAGCTCTTCCACCTGCTCAATTTCCTGACTCCAGAGAGGTTTAAGTAAGTTGCAGTTACTCAGGCCATTGGGGTGGCTCCTCACTCTGGCTTTGGTGCAGGCACACGAGCATTATCTCCTCATTATCCAGAGCTCTGCCCTGGTTTTTAAGTCACAAAGCAGCAGATCCCTTTGCTTTCACATCCCCCTGTCGCTCAGCGCCATGGGGGTCTGGCTGCTTCCACAGCAACCTGGAGGGGTTCCTGGAGGAGTTTGCAGACATCTCCAAGGAGGACCAGATCAAAAAGCTCCATGACCTGCTGGGTCCCCACATGCTGCGGCGGCTCAAGGCCGATGTGTTCAAGAACATGCCAGCCAAGACAGAGCTGATCGTGCGAGTGGAGCTGAGCCAGATGCAGAAGTGAGTGATTCCAGTGCATTCCCCAGGGGTGTCTGCCTTCCCCCGACATGGTGAGGAGGTGTCAGTAGGGATTGAGGGGTCAGAGGCACCCTGCTGGCCTGGGGCCTGCTCCAGGAAGAGTGGGAGTACTTTGTGTCTTACCAAGGGGTGTTGTCCATGTGGTTGAACTGAGCTCTGTGCAGTCCTGGGGGCATGGGAGGCTGGCAGTGTGGCTCTGCTGGTTGTGGGGGCATGGAGAAGACACTGAGGCTGAATCCCCTTCTCCCATTCCTGGCACTAGAACATGGCCTGTACTGCTGGAGTGCCTGGGTCAGCCTGGAGCGTTGCTGTTGCCCCAGCTCTGGTTCTGCTAGGCTGACCTCTTCAGCTTCAGTGGCATCTTTTGCAGCTCAGGGCACCTGCAGGAAGGGCCTGTTGTTTCTTCCCCACCTGGTGGGCAAGAGGGCTTGGCTGGCACTGAGCAGAGGGGGGTGGTAGAGGTGCTGTGCCCCCCAGTCCATCCCACTGCCACATCTGTGATCCTCCAGGGCAACTGGAAAGACCCAGCACTAGGTGCTGAATTGCTTCTAAAATCCTCCAAATGTCTCTTGTGCATCTCCAGTGACACTAGGAGGGTTTAATTCACTGTTTGACCAGTCCTACACCTGCCCCAGCTAACACAGTATCTGTCCCATCCCCCCTCCTGCAGGAAGTACTACAAATTCATACTGACGAGGAACTTTGAAGCCCTGAATTCGAAAGGTGGTGGGAACCAGGTCTCACTGCTCAACATCATGATGGACCTGAAGAAGTGCTGCAATCACCCATACCTGTTCCCTGTGGCAGCTGTGGTACGTCCCCTGCCTTTGCACCCTTGGGCATGTCTGAGTGTTGGGTGGCAGCTGCTCCCATGATCCTGCTTTGGTGGATCACTGTGAGTTACAGTTTGGGCAAAACTGTGGGTGTCCATGCAAATGGTTTCATACAAGAGCTTTGTTTTTTGTTTTGGAAGTGCACGTGAAGCTGTCCATGAGGTTAACACAAGTTGTCCTTGTGGGCACTGACCCTGCTGCCTTCACAGGAGGCCCCAGTGCTGCCCAATGGATCTTATGATGGGAATTCTTTGGTCAAATCTTCTGGGAAACTGATGCTGCTCCAAAAGATGCTGAAGAAGTTACGGGATGGGGGTCACAGAGTTCTGATCTTCTCGCAGGTGAGGGCAGGGAGGGATAATAAGAAATAAATTTTTTAAGGAATTTTTAAGAATTATGTATGATGAATTTATGCTGGGAACAGACAGAAATAAGTGAAATAGCTGGTGACAGCTTCTCCCCCAGGCAGCCATGGCATTAATGGTGGAAGGGCTGTGTCCCAGCTTGCTCCTGAGGGATCACCTGTCATGTTTAAGAGCTCTGTTAGCTCAGGATAGAAAGGAGACAACAGTCACAAGGCTCCTCTTTGGGGAGGGACAGTCAGGCACAATTCCTTCCTGCTGGCAGAGTTGCCTGTAAAAGATGAGATACAAGTGCTGCTCCTCTGGCAGCTGCCTGTTGGCTGGGCTTGCTTTGGTGACCATGCTATGCTGCCACCACTGAGGCCTCTGGGCTGTGGGGAAGGTCCCCAGGGGAGGCAGAGGTGTTTGGCCATGCAGACCCTCTCATGCCAGGGTTGCCTTGCCCTGTAGATGACAAAGATGCTGGATTTGCTGGAGGATTTCCTGGAGTATGAAGGCTACAAGTACGAGCGGATCGACGGGGGCATTACCGGCGGCCTGCGCCAGGAGGCCATTGACAGGTTCAATGGTAATCACTCACTTTCCTACCCTGCTGAGGTGTGGCCTGGGGGGATGGCAGGGTGTGGCCAGCACCAGGTCATCTGTCAGTGCCCAGAGTTTGTGCCACACTCGCAGATCTGGCTTCCTGTGGCACAGTGAGGGCTGCTTGTACTGCGCTGTTAAGCCCTTGAGTTGGTTCCCACAAGGAACCCTGAGTGTGCCAGCAGCTGTTCAGCTGGAGGGGCTCCTGCCTTTCCCTCCAAGACCTCAGCAGATGAGAGCTTCCCCTTAGCTCTGGAGCTAGGTTCTGCAGTACCTGGTTCCCAGGGAGAGATGTGTTTTCACTCCTTGCCACCCCTGCCTCTTGCTTGTCAGCTTCAGAAGCCATTCTGTCCCTCCAAAATGGTGCTGCTCCTCTCTGTGAACTATGTTTCTTTCTGTCTCACCTGTTCCCACTCTGGGTTTGTCGTTCTCAGCTCCTGGGGCTCAGCAGTTCTGCTTCCTCCTCTCCACCCGTGCCGGTGGTCTGGGCATAAACCTTGCTACAGCCGACACTGTCATTATATATGATTCTGACTGGAATCCCCACAATGACATCCAGGTTTCTGACTTTCCCTTTTCCTTCCTGTATAGTAAGTACCTCTCTGGCTCTGCCCTCTGTTTGCACACCCCCGCTGGGTTTTCAGTATCTTCTCTTGAGAGCTGCTGACACTTTCTTGTGAGTGTTTCTGCTCAGGAGTCCCCTTCCTTCACCCTCTGGCCTCATCCCGGCCTCTCTGCAGTCTAGGAGAGACCTGGCACATAAAATTGGCTCTCCCCTGTGACATTCTCACTTCCTCCTCATACTCATCCTCAACTGGGTGCCTCTCATGCAGCTTGGAGGGTGAGAAGCACGTCCCTCCTGTCCAGCTGGCACGGTGCCACCCTGGCCAGCTCTGTGTTCTGCCTGCAGGCGTTCAGCAGAGCTCACCGCATCGGGCAGAACAAGAAGGTGATGATTTACCGCTTCGTGACCAGGGCCTCGGTGGAGGAGCGCATCACCCAGGTGGCCAAGAGGAAGATGATGCTCACCCACCTGGTGGTCCGCCCGGGGCTGGGCTCCAAGTCAGGCTCCATGACCAAGCAAGAGCTGGATGACATCCTCAAGTTTGGGACAGAAGAACTCTTCAAGGATGATGTGGAGGGTGAGGTGGGAATGCTCTGTGTGAGGCAGGACTCTCTCTGAGCTGCTGGGGCTCACTCTCCTCTCCCTGTGCCACAGGCATGGTGTCTCAGGGACAGCGGATTGCCATGCCGGATGCTGTCACCCCTTTCTCGGACACATTGTCAACAAAAGGGGGTGTAGCAACCCCTGGCATGAAAAAAAAGCATGGTGGCACCCCACCAGGTGTGTAGCCCCTCTTTGCTGGGGTGACTCATCCCCCTTCCTATCCCCTTAAGTGACCTGAGCTTGCTTGGCTCAGGAGTGGACTGTCCAACGCCCTGATCTGTGCTGCTGTTCCCCTCGCTTTGCTCTCCAGGTGACAATAAGGATGTAGATGACAGCAGTGTGATCCACTACGATGATGCTGCCATCTCTAAGCTTTTGGACCGAAACCAGGATGCGACTGACGACACAGAGCTGCAGAACATGAATGAGTATCTCAGCTCCTTTAAAGTGGCTCAGTATGTTGTGAGAGAAGAGGACGGTGTGGTAATGTGATCAGTATCTTATAATCACCCCTTTGTACATCCCTCTGTGTTCCCTCTGCTCCCTCTCTTGTCCCTGTGAGTGCTTGGCATGGGGCAGGACCCTCCCTGCTCTCTCTCTGTGACTGCTTGAGCCCCTTGTCTCTGGCTCTGCAGGAGGAGGTGGAACGGGAGATCATCAAGCAAGAGGAGAATGTGGACCCTGACTACTGGGAGAAGCTGCTGCGGCACCACTATGAGCAGCAGCAGGAAGATCTGGCCAGGAACCTGGGGAAAGGGAAGAGAATCCGCAAGCAGGTCAACTACAATGACACCTCTCAGGAGGACCAAGGTACGGCCACAGGTGCTCAGCTCCTGGCCAGGCTCAGGGGACACAGACAGAGCTGTCACTTGGTGTCTCTCTGCAGTTCGTAGATTGCCTGGATCTGTACTTTCCAGGTTCCTAAACTTTGCAGTGTAGAGATTTTCAAAGATTTTTTGCTTTTTATTTGTTGGTGTGTAAACTTGTTTTGCTGGAAGAATCTAGGAAAGAGATGTCTGTGGGCAATATATTTCCAATTGGGTTTTTGCTGCATAACAGAATGCTAATTCTGTAAAACCTGAGAACATGATTTCCTGTTGCTGTGTTCCCCCCTCCTGCACTGAATGCCTGTCATACCCACAAACAGGCTCTGACCTGTCAAGCACATCCCTCCCAGGCAGGGTCTTCTAACCTGGCCTCCCTTGTGTTCTGCAGAGTGGCAGGATGAGCTCTCTGACAACCAGTCAGAGTATTCCATTGGCTCTGAGGATGAGGATGAAGACTTTGAAGAGAGGCCAGAAGGCCAGAGTGAGTTGATGTGTTTGATACTCCCTGGGATTTGGAAGCATCAGGAATGTCTGGGCTGGAGGGACTGGTGTGCCCAGGGCTTCTGTTCAGGGGACTGTGTCCCTGCTTTACATCAGGTGAGGAGCTTTCCAGGGCAGGGAAGGCAGCCAGCTTCTTCCTTGGCCTCTGCAGGACTGTGGTCTGGTCCACCATGAGGACCAGGCATGGTCCCCCCTTGCCTGGGAAGGCAGAGGAGTATCCTGCCCTGGGGAGTGGTAGCTGGAATGGATCCTGCAGTCTGGGCATATGCTGTGGTGGGTTCTGCCCCTGTCAGGAGGGAGGGCAGGAAGCCTGGGGTCTTTCCTTGCTCCCTGGCCCATCCATCATTGAGGCTGCTTGGCTCTAGGTGGCAGAAGACAATCCCGGAGACAGCTGAAGACTGACAGAGACAAACCTCTTCCTCCTTTACTGGCAAGAGTTGGGGGGAACATTGAGGTGAGCCTCAGCCAGAGCATGGCCAATGCTGTTGTGCCCGGGCTGCCTGCGGGCTGCATCCCCCTATGCTGAATGGCTGGGACATTATTCCTGGTCCAGCAATGCCTGTCACAGCTGTGAGGCTCCAGGATGCCACGTGCTGCTGAGGCCACTCTGTGATCCCAGCGATGCCTTTGCTTCCTGCAGGTTCTGGGCTTCAACGCCCGGCAGCGCAAGGCATTCCTGAACGCCATCATGCGCTGGGGAATGCCACCCCAGGATGCCTTCAACTCCCACTGGCTGGTCCGGGATCTGCGAGGGAAGAGTGAGAAAGAGTTCAGGTATGGAGGTCTTGGCAGGCAGGCAAGGCTGGGAGCCTGCACCCCTTCACTGTGGGCTCTTTTTGGGGTGGCAGTGTCTGTTTCATTGAGATGGCATCTCTTGTTCCCTTCCTGGGTGTGAGACTTCCCTCATGCATGGGTGACAGGGGATCATGTGTGCGCTGGGCTGAGCAGGGAGGCCACGGGCCAGGGCTGAAGTGTGGTTTACCTGGCAGGGCATATGTCTCTCTCTTCATGAGACACTTGTGTGAGCCCGGGGCAGACGGTGCTGAAACCTTTGCGGATGGTGTTCCCCGGGAAGGGCTGTCACGCCAGCACGTGCTGACTCGCATCGGGGTCATGTCACTAGTAAGGAAGAAGGTGGGTGAGTAAAACTATGAATGGGCCTTTTCAGGAATGTTCTGGAGACTTTTCCCAATGGGGTGGGTGCAGCAGTCCCGCCACTCTCTGGTTGAGCGGCCTGGACACACTGACTCCATGGCGCCAGCTGGGAATGTCCCTGCTCTGTTTGACCTGATCATGTGTGTCTGTCCCAGGTCCAGGAGTTTGAACATGTCAATGGGAAGTACAGCACCCCAGACCTGGTTCTTGAGGGCCCAGAGAGCAAGAGATCCAGCGAGGTTGTGTCTTCAGATCCCAACACACCTGTCCCAGCCAGTCCAGCACACACACACGCGGGACCTGGGGCTCTTGCAGGTATCCAGGGGGTTGTAGCTGGGGTCTGGCTTGGGAGGGAGGTGGGCCAAGACACCAGGAGGTTTTGCAGGTGCTTGACCCATCAGGCCCTGCTCAACAGCTTCCTGGCTTTACTCTTCCTACAGACAAAACTGAAGCACAACTGGGGTTCCATGAGGAAAAGGACCCAGTGGAGCAGAAGCCCAGAAAGGTGTCCGACAGCCAGGTGAGGTGGCTTTGTTCAGCATCTCCTTCAGGAAGTTTTCCCTGCTCTGCCTGGGAACTTGGAGTACTCCCTAGGGAAGGGAGGGCCAGGCTGATCTGAAATGGGTGCTTGGCATTTAGGTGCCTGCAAGTGCTGAGGTGGAGAGTGAAGAGCACCCAGAAAACTGTGACAGCAAGGAGAGGCCAAGGGAAGAGAAGCAAGAGGATTGTGAAAAGGCAGAGCCTTCTTCTGAGTCCTTGGTGAAAGGTGAGGCTGTGTATCTTCTTGGTGTCACTATGGGAAACCTGAATGTCAGAAAGTCCTGCAGAAATTTCTGAAAAAACAAGTTCTAAATTGCATGAAATGGTCCTTTTGGAAGGCATTCATTCCTCCAGATGTCTCAAGGAAAAGGGAAAATTAAATACATTTATTTGATAAAATGCAGAAGAATGTTCTAAGTTCTTCGAGCATCTTGACTGTACAAAAAATACAGTTACTTTACCCTAAAAGGGAAAGTGTGTCTGGATAAGTAGGTTGTTCCCTGCAGAGCATTTTCCATGTCAAGCATTTCTTGTAGGCCTGTTCCCTCCTGCAGATGAGGGGATTCAAGAGCAAGAGAAGCCTTTGGAGAAGGCGGAATTGAGCAGCAGCCCAGGGAAGGGGGAGGATAAAGAAGTCAAACCAGGTGAGGCATGAGACTTTGGAGAGAGAAGAGTGGGAAGAATTCCCAGAGTGAGGCTAGTGCCTGGCACAGTAACAGTGTGCCCACGGGGTGGTGGCAAAGATGCCATCAGCACCACTGGTGCTCAGGAGCCACGAGTGGGAACAAAATCCTGTTGGGGTGGGCACTGTCTGTGCTAACAATGGGACCTGCTGGGAGGGGTTGGTGGCTTTTGCAGCAGTGACTGGCTGTTGATGCGGCAGGGGTGGCACCAGTGGGTCTAGTGGTGAAGCACAATTAGACAAGTCAGTTCCTTGTGTTTGCCAAGCAGAGGATGGCAAGGAGGAGGAGAAGGAGCCAAGTGATGCCCAGCAAAATGATGACAAAGAGGAAGAGGAGGAAGGAAAGAAGGATGACAGAAACATGAACTTCAGATTCATGTTCAACATTGCTGACGGTGGCTTCACAGGTAAGAGTGAGAGATGAGGTGTTGGCGTCTCCTGCAAAGCTGCTGCAGAGGCTCTGAACCTGTTCAAGGGATGTGAGTCTTGTGTGGGTCACATTGTGACCCCTTGTCACAGGCCATGGATGGGCTGGTGCTTTGCCAGCAGCAGACCTGGGTCTGCACTGTGCCTGTGGGTCCTGGGAGGTTCCATCGCTCGCCCTGCCCACATGCTGTGCATTGATCTGCAGCCCAGCTGCCTGACCAGGCTGTCTCCCTTCTGCTCCTGCTTCCACAGAGCTGCACACGCTGTGGCAGAATGAGGAGAGGGCTGCCATGTCCTCTGGCAAGATCTACGACATCTGGCACCGCCGACATGACTACTGGCTATTGGCAGGAATTGTCACGTACCCTTTGAGGCAGAGAAGGAGGCAGCGAGGCAGGAGAGGCCTTCCTGGGGGTGTGGGAGTTGGGCTGGCACTGCAGTGATCAACAGGGAGAGGGTTTAGGGCCGCAGTGTCGCTGTGGGGTGGTGGGCAGGCTGTTGGCTGGCTGGTTCTGCCCTTGACACTTCCCCCACACCAGTCATGGCTATGCCCGCTGGCAGGACATCCAGAATGACCCACGCTATGTGATCCTGAACGAGCCCTTCAAGTCAGAGATACACAAGGGGAACTACCTCGAGATGAAGAACAAGTTCCTTGCCCGGCGGTTTAAGGCAAGTGGCAGGTCCAGGGCTGGTGAGTCTTTACTGGTGGGAGGACCAGAGCAGCACCCTGAAATCAGAGGGGAATTTGCCAGCATCTTCTGTTAGTGAAGTGGAGAGTGGACTTTGTGAGGGGTTCTGTGGTTTACTGGTTTATAATGGGGCAGGGTCTGGTTCTGAATCCTTCCCCTCCTGCACCTCCCAGTTGCTGGAGCAGGCCCTGGTGATCGAGGAGCAGCTGCGGAGGGCGGCGTACCTCAACATGACCCAAGACCCCAGTCACCCGGCCATGGCACTGAACGCACGGCTGGCAGAAGTGGAGTGCCTTGCTGAGAGCCACCAGCACCTCTCCAAAGAGTCCCTGGCTGGGAACAAGCCTGCCAACGCTGTCCTGCACAAGGGTTGGTGCCTGCAGGGCTGGGGGAGTCTGCTCTGAAGCTGGGAGGGGTTCCCCACCCTCACCTGGGGAGCCAAGTCAGGAGGTGTTCCCATCTTGTGTTCTCTCAGCCAGGAGCTGCCTGCTCCTCTGAGCTTGCTGAGTCTGGCAGGCATCCCCCCAAGTACCTCCTGCTTTAACTTGCAGTGCTGAACCAGCTGGAGGAGCTGCTGAGTGACATGAAGGCTGATGTGACACGCCTGCCCTCCATGCTGTCCCGCATCCCGCCCGTGGCTGCCCGGCTGCAGATGTCAGAACGGAGCATCCTCAGCCGCCTGGCCACCCGTGGAGGGGATCCAGCTGCCCAGGTCTGTGGGGACGGGCACAGAGTCCTCACTGTGAGGGTTATGGTCACGTCAGGGCTGCAGGCCCATGTCTTTTCTCCCCTCCTTGCCTCCCCAGGGCTCCTTTGGCTCCGCCCAGATCTTCAACAACAACTTTGGGCCCAATTTCCGTGGTCCTGGGCCAGGTGGGATTGTCAATTACAGCCAGATGCCTCTGGGACCCTATGTGACTGGTAGGTTGGGGTGTTGCTCTTGGGCAGAGAAATGCAGAGGGTGGATTTGGGTGGTCCAGAAGTGCTGCCAAAGGACAGCAGTGAGCAAGGTGTTTCCTCTGTCACCACAGATATTTAGCAGTTCCCATGATTTTCCCCTGCAGCTCCCACTCCTAGCTGAGGTAAGGCTGTACTTCCTGCTCTCTGTGCTCCATTTGCTGGGGAACATGAAGGGGTGGGGGGGCTAAACGAAGGCTCCATTTTGGGCTGCCCCCCTCAGTGCCAGTATCTGGCTGCAGCCTCTGACTCAAGCAGCCACAGTGGAGGTGGGAGCAGATCCTTCCTGCAGCCCCTCCCAGGTGGGGTTGGCATGTGGGGCGGGTCCAGATTTGGCTGATGGGCAGCCCTCCCCTCTTCTCACAGCAGCCCCGGGGGACATTCCCCTGGCCATGAGCCGCTGTTGCCAGAGGCTGGCGGGGAAATTGTGCCAGCATTACCTGCGTGGAAGACAAGCTGCTGCCGGCGCTGCTGCGCTGTCCCACTCCCGCTTCAAGTGTGCTTTGCCTGCTGCGGCCCCCGTGGGAGCGGCGGGGCTGGGGGTTTGTGTCCGTGTACATTTTTTGCACTTTCTTATTGAAGACTTGAAGAGTTTGTCTGGGCAAGGTGGGCTGAGGGGAGGGAGGGAGGGCGGGAGGGCTGGAGTTGCGGTGTTTGTCCGGTTGTGTTGGCAGGTGTGGG
>JANPWX010020037.1:51902-69777 GCA_024734555.1 Trochalopteron elliotii
GCTGGTCGGCATTGGAGGCCCCCAGTAGGACGGAGCTGACGCCCTCGTTGCGCAGGCACCAGGCTGGGGCAGGAGGGAAAACAGAGCTTGAGCATGGCCCAGATACCCCCAGTGTCACCCCCAGCTGTTGCCCACTGTCCCCCATCCTCTTACCGATGGCGAGCTGGGGCAGGGTGCAGCCCAGGCGCTCAGCAATGGCCTGCAGCTCCTTCAGCTTTGCCTGCTGCCGCCGGCCCTCCTCACTCAGGATCTTGTCCTTCAGCCACTGGTATCCCTGCGGAGCGAGGTGTGTTGTGGTGGGATCAGGGTGCACCTTGCACAGGCAGGGCATACCCAAACTCCCTGGGTTGTGGCTCCTGGAGTTCCTGTTCCCACAGGGACTTTGCAAGGCCCCTGGCCCTGCTCCCCCAGCTCTGTCCATCCCTGTGTGCCCTCCCAGCCCTGCTGCAGCTCACCTTCAGTGAGGCACGGGAGTAGGGGGGGATGCCCCCATCATACTTCCCCGAGACGATGCCACAGGCCAGTGGGGACCAGGTCATGGCTCCAACACCTGGGGACAGAGTAGAACAGGGGGATGACACTGCTGCTTCCAGCTCCCCCAGGGGCCGTGAAGCCTGGCCTCAGCAGCTCTGGGCTTGGGTAGCACTGTGGTTTGGGGGGCTGGGGAAGAATCCCCACTGTCATACCTATCTTGTGGAAGAGCTCAGGGAGCTGCACCTCCACCTTTTCCCGCTGGAACATGTGGTACTCGGCCTGCTCGCAGATCGGCGGAATCAGGTTGAACTGCCGGGCCACCGAGTACGCCTCCTGCAGAAGAGCCAGGAAGGACCCTCAGTGCCCCGCCGCTCCCCCTGAGCCCCCTGCTGAACCCCCCCGCCAAGTCCTGAGCGGCCGCCCCGAAAAATAATTAAGGCTTAAGTGCATCTGCACACGCTTGGCTCCCAACAGCTGCTGTCTAATTGAATCAACGTCAGCAGCATCGCTGGGGCTGCTCTGCTGCGGCCGCCCCAGTCCCCTGGGCCCCTACCATGATCTCCATGGAGCTCCAGCGCGAGGTCCCCCAGTACATGGCCATCCCCTGGTTGATGACATGGGTCATGGCTCGCACTGTCTCTGCCGGGAGGGAAGGAGAGAGTGGCAGGTGGGGTTTAGCAAGGGCTGCACGGGCAGAAGGGGGCTCGCACTGCGCTGATGGCTGGCGAGCATCCCACTGCCCAATGCTGCGGTGGGAGCTGGGTGGTGTCCAGGGGATGCTTTCAGAAGAGCAGGATGGGGGCAGAGGGAGCAGCCACTCAGGATGTGCCAGGGACCACAGCCGACCTGACATGCTCACACGGTGCCAGGCTCTCCCTTGCGAGGAGAGCAGCCTGAGGCTTCTGCCAGTGGCCCCATGCCCTGTGGGGTTACCAGCACTAGCACTGCTGCAGGGGGAGGGACTGATGCATTGCCCACACACAGAGACCCACAGAGGGAAGCCTGAAGCCTGTGTGAGCCACTCAGGGGTCTTGCAGGGAGCCAGCCCTGAGCCATGCAGGCTGGGGCCAAGCCAAGGCGTGCTCCTGCAGCCAAAGGCGGGCAGCGGGGAGGGCGGGCAAGGGGCACGAGGCTCACCCGGCCGGCACTGGGGCACACACCCCAGCATGCTCATAGCTGCCCCAGCGGGGAGGGACCCTGCTGCAGACCCTGGCATGTGCCAAGGGCACCCCATGGCAGGACCCTGGGGGGTGGGAGCCTCTCTGCTTTTTGTCCTTTAAACTGCAGTACAGTCTGAAAGGCGAGGGGGGTGTCTGTGTTGTGCTGTCACTGCCTATGCATCTCATGGCAGGGTTTGCTTGAGAGGGGGGAACAAGGATGGGGGATCACAGAGGAGTGAGGGCTCTGTCCCAGGAAACACCGCTGGGACAGGCAGCGGCTGACGGGCAGTGTGCGGGCAGGGAGTACCTTCTACGATGAAAGTCCTGGACTTGGAGGAACTAAATGGGTCCCCTGGTGATAAAAGAGAGATTTAGAGAAAGTGGAGTCACTGCTGCTGGGACAGGCGCAGTGACCTGCCACCACACCACCAACCCGCCCCGCTACAGTCTGAGAGGGTCCTGGCGCCGGGCAGGGGGTGGCAGAAGTGTGACTGTGGCACGGGCCGACTGTGGTGGCAGAGGAGTGGATTCTGCTCGGGAGGGAAAATGCCCTTGAAACACAAGCCTGGCACAAACCAACCGCGACAGCGATGAAAGGCGGCGGAGAGGAGCGTGGCACCACGGCGCGCACCCACCTTCCATCGGCGTATTGGGGTCGGGGCGGTTGGCGAACACCACGTCCACGTACTCCAGCTGCAGCCTCTCCAGTGATGCCTTCAGACCTGCAGCATGGATGGGGCTGTCAGGTGTGCTGAGCCCCATGCTGCTAGCAGTGAGGCAGACATGCCTGGCATGGCATGTGCCAGTGAGGCACAGCCTGGCACTGGGGCCAGCGAGCACCCTCATCCCTACCCCTACCTTCTATGATGTGTTTTCGGGACAGGCCCCTCTCTGTCTCGGCCCTGGAAAAGGAAAGGTGGGTGAGAGCCTGGAATGGGAGCCTGACCTGTGCCAGCTGCTCTGCTGGAGGGCAGGTGTTACCTACTTTCCTCCCCAGAAGATTTTGGTGGTGATGACCAGGCTGGACCGTCTGCGGGGAGAAAGAGAGAATCACTGGTGGTGGCACCTGTAGAGCCCCGTGCACCCTACCTGGGATGGCATGCTCCTGCCCAAGGCTGCCCTACCAACTTTCACCAGCCCATCAGGACTATGGCAATGGTTTTGCCAAATAGCTTACCTCCACCCTTTCTTCTTGATGATGTTCCCCAGCACCACTTCGGCCCTACAAGGGAAAGGGACATCAGCCATTGGCACCTGGCAGCTGTGGCCACAGGGAGTGGTCGCAGCCAGCAGGGACAGCCCCAGACCCCGAGAGAATAAGAGACAAATGCAGTGGCTGTGGGGACACTGTTTGCCCCTTGGCTGCAGCACCCAGAGCCCAACTTCCCCCAGTGCATGAGCTTGCTAATTTTAAGTGAATGCATAGGCACATGGCAATGCCCTGGGCCAGTATGCCCTGGGTACAGCTGTGCTGGGAGGGTGCACCTGCATGATACAGGCCACCATGAGAAGCATGCCACTTCCAGAACCATGACTCCCCCCATGAGCAAGGATTCAGAGCCCTGTCCTGGAAGCTGCTTTGCAGCTAGCAAACCTGAGAGATTCCCAGTGCCACTGTGATTTGGTGGGAGTCAGGGTGTAGGGTGAGACCCCCGTGGCAATGCCAAAGCAGGGTACCTACTTGCCAGCAGCGTAGACTTCTGCCGTGTCGAAGAGATTAATGCCGTTGTCATAAGCTAAAGTCATCAGCTGCTCTGCCATCTGCGAGGAGAGAGTGGGGTTGGTGAAGGGGGTGGCCGAGAGCCGGCACATGGGCGCCTGCGCAGAGCGCTGGTGAGCTCCAGCGTGTCGCAGGCACCCAGGCCACAGCCACGGCTGTGCTGGCCCCATTCCCTCCCCACTCACCAAGGAAAGGCTGGGGAGGGACCGGGTGAAGAGGTGCAGCCTTACCTCATCTGTTATCTGCCCTCCGAAAGTCACCCATGTTCCTGCAGGGGAGAGAGAGGTGTGTGCATGGTGAATGTGGTGAGCAGTGAGTGCTGGCACCTCAAGCCCCCAGCCACCCACCCTGGGTCCCCCAGCACAGCCCCGGCACGTGGTGGCCACAGCTGGCCCTGCCGCGTGCACTGTGGTGCTCCCAGCATGGCCCAGTCGCTTCCTATCGCGTCAGAAAAAGAGAAAATAATTTGACAATTTCTGGGCCGTGACTCAAAACAGCCGCAGGGCTGAGGAAAACCCTTTCCTTCCCTTTGCAAACATTGCTGGGGCAAGCGAGTGCTGCCCTGGCCGGGGAGTGCCGGCAGCTGCTGGGGAACTGAGGGAATGCTGAGGGGCTGTGGCAAACCCTGGCACTTACCCAGACCCAGGCAGGACACACGCAGCCCAGACTTCCCGAGGTTCCTGGAAGACAGAGACCATTAGGAAAGGTGCCAGAAAGCCCCAAAACACTGTCTCATGCATCCTGCATGCCACCAAACACACCGGGCATGAGGTCTAGGAAGCATGGTGGTGGCCCCTGGTCCCCATCCTCACCTGGGATGGTTCCACAATGAGAGTCCCTTCTCAACTAATTAACAAGCCATGCCAGGCTGGGCATCCCACAGCTTGGTAGTGGCACTGTCTGCACCTGCGCAGTGATGCCATGCCCGGCAGGGCTATTGGGAGAGCAGTGACCTCGTTAAAGCAGCTCCCCATGATGAAGCTGGGGTATCTGGCTGCCCTGAGAGTGTCGCTGGCACTGGGGAACCAGACTGGAGGAAGAGGAGCTGGCATGTTGGTGGTCAGGACTGAAGCATCCCACACATGGCATGAGTTGTGCCTGTTCTCTGCATCACACAGAGAAGCACAGGGCTTGCACCAGGTGAGGGTGCTCGGGAGCGGAGCAACATCCTGGAGAAATGGAGCACCCCAGAAAATCTGACCGGCATCAGGAACAGAAGAACAGCTTTCGGGAAGGGGGCCAGGCTGGCAGACGCCTTCGCCGTGGTGATGGAGAGCCAGTTACTTGTTAAAAATGACAAAGGCTCAAGAAATGAGCGTTAAAATAAATAAAGTGTAGGTGAGCCGCGGCAGCTCGCCCGCGCGGGTGTCGCATAGCAACCGGAGGCACCGCCACCGCCGGCACCGCCGACACGGGCACCGGCAGCCGGGCAGGGAGTGGCTGTGGGCCGGCCACGGGCAACTGTGGGCTGCACCGAGGCAGGGCAGCATCCCTCTGTGCTGCCATGCTATTGCCCAGCATCTGGAGGCACTGGCACTACCCTTGTCCCGGTGTTTTTAGGGCATTTTGCAGTAGGGAGAGGTCATGGCTGTGTGGCTCAAGCCCCCATGATGGGGAGTTGCCACGTGGAGTGGAGAGCACCTGCCTCATCCTGGGCATTCCAAGAGCATTGCTGGGGTTCCCCTGGGCAGGTGGCCATCGCTGCTCCTGGCTTCCCAGCCGAGAGTGTGTTGACAGGCTGCCCAATAAAGATACTGGCAGACCTTGGGAAGGCCAAACATTCCCTCACACTGTGCTATGGCCTTCCTATCCCATCCACTTGCTTGGAGCATCCCCCTGTGCCACTGTCCCTCCAGCAGCCACCAGTGGGGACTCCTGAGCTGATCACCCATTGCCTGGGAGAGGGTGTTGCTGGTATGGTCCTCCTCTGGATGAGGACATGACCATGGGGCAGGAGCACTGAGCCCTGAGGATGCCACAACACATTGTCCTAGTACTGCTGTTACCACTGCAAATGGGTTTAGTGTTCGAGAACTGCAAAACTGGACCAGCCTCCTCCCCAGTGCCCGGGTAAGGAGATTTGGCCGATTTGGACAACACTGGTGGGTGATGGCTAGGCTCACCCCAGCACTCTGCTGGCCTGACACACTTTGTTGCCTAATGCTGGCACATCTGGGCTGCAGCGGAGGCACGCGGCCGCTGGCAGCTGGACCATGGCGTGCAGGCTGATCTGGGGGGGGCCCTACCCTGACCTGGGGTCCATGCTCATCCGGGTGCACACTCAGCCTCAATGGGGGAAGCCCTCAGTGCTCTGCCCCAGAGCCAGGACATGGGGTGTGTGAGCCCTGTGGGTGCTGCCTGGGGGGGCCCCACATGCACACACCACCCCGTTTCCAGAACCACCATGGGCAGCCAGAGCCGCTTATGGCTCTGCACTTGCTTTGCAGGGCACTGAGTCTTCGGCAGCCCCGAAAGGATAAGGATGCCATGGCAGCCCGGATTAACGCTACTGTGACTCCCAGACCCCCCCGGCTCGGCAGCCAGCCCGCCTTGGCAGACACTGAGGATGCTACTAATCCTACCCTGAATTTTAGGGTCCCTTCTCTCCCCCATCCTGAACATTTTACGCGCGGCTGGATCAAAGCCGCCCTGAGGGGACAGGAGCAAACAGCGAGGAAGCGCACGGAGGCGCACGGTCAGCACTTTTAGCGACGAGAAACCGACAGAGCTGGACGCGAACCGGAGATTAGGGGAGCGCGGCGCCCCTAGCCCCCAGTACCCCCTCGCCGCCCCGATCGCAGTGAGGAACAGGGAAAGCCCGAGGAGTGCCCGCTTCCTACCGGTACTTCATCCCCGTCTGCTTGACGCTGGAGTCGCTGGAGGAAGGGGCATTCTGCACGGAGAGCTGCCCCAGGCTGCGGGCCACCATGGCCACCGCGCGGAACTTGCCGCGGGTGCCGAGGCTGGGGCTGCCGGCATTCTGTCGGTTCAGCCGGTCCTCCGCGCTCCGGCTCTTGATGCTGTGCTCGGAGCACACAAAGGAGACCTGCATGCTGCTCCGGCGGGCAGCAGCGCCAGCTGCCTAAATTTAGCCGGCGCCCCGGGCGAGGCGGGGAGCTCCTCCCGCGCGCCGCCAACGTGACGGCGGGGGGCTGCGAGGCGGCGGGCGCGGAGCGCTCCCGTCAGCCCTCCTGCCCTCAATATTTGATGAGCTCAGGAAAGCGAGCGAGCGGCACGCGGGCAGGTGGGGGCAGGAGGGGCAGAGCCGCTGCCGGTACCCTCCGGAGTGGCCGTGGCGGGGCAGGACTCCCCTGCGCCCTGCTGGGCATCCCCCCGCGGCTACGGCTGCTGGCCCAGCCTCGGTTTGGGGCACAGCAAGGGCTGAGGCTGCGGAGCGAAGAGGTCTTTCCTTGCCTCCCTCCGGCCACGCACAGTAGCAGATTCCCCTGCACGAGTCAGAAAACAAACCCTGTGGCAGCAACGCGTGTGCATCGCCAACCCCACGGCTGGGCGACAGCGCAGGTGGCGGCGATGCTGATCTCCCGCGGCAGAGCTCAGCTGTTTGCCGAAGTTGTCGCCCTCGGGGTCAGAGCCCCACCAGCACATTCCCCCTATTTTTCCCAGTGCAAGCGAAGTCGAATGAGGTGAATTCCAGCCTAGCACCTCCTGCCGAAGCAGGGACACAAGTCAACGCACTACAGCACCGTCCTGCAGCCAGGGCCATGTGCCGGCTGCCAGCACCTGCCGTGCCCCTCAGGATGGAGCAAAATGCAGCGACAGGGCTTGCAGGAAATTATGCACATTTGCCCCAAACCTAATGAAAAATCTTGTAATCTCCTCTGCTTCCCTCTCTCGCAAAGCTCCTTAGCTGGTAATCCTGCCATCACCAGTGCCAGCACCAGCGCCAACGCCGGCTCCAATGCGGGGGTGACCTGGCAGCAATTGTCAGCCCCTAGAGGGTGAGAAACCCCACAAATTTTGGTGGCAGCAGGGACGTGCCCAAAGACGGAGCACCTTTGGGGTGTCTGTGCCAGCTGCTCCCATCAATAAATAATGTCTCCATGAATATTAGATGGGCTCTTGCCACTGTGTAAATGTTATCGCGGTCATTGTGAGCAGAGGGGAACCTGACCTGCGGCGCAGCACGGCACGGCACAGTGCAGCACGGCAGGAGCCGGCAGAGCTGCCAGCTCCCGGGGGCTTCACTGCAGTGGGGGACAAGGGGCACTCCTGTATTGTCACTGGAGAACATTGTCCTCAGCCCTGGTTCCCCCCAAAGCCTGATCTGGGTTACTGGGGTTGCTGGGCTCTGCACCACATTGCCCCACCTACAATGCCAGGGGAGAGTGGGGAGGGATGTGCTGGGAAGAGCAGCCCCATCCTCTGAGGGGCTGTGGCCACATCTCCAGCTGCCCGGAGTGTCCTCCTGACAAGGACATTGGCTGAAATCCTGATACACCTTGCAGCAGGACCCACATGCAAAATTAATGATGATGTACCCGCTCTGTGATGCACACCCATCAGTCAGGAGGCACACACCCACCAGGCAGAGATGTATCCCCGTCAGATGGAGATTTACACCCATCAGGTGGAGATGAACCCGTCAGGCAAAGATGTATCCCCCCCAGTCAGGCAGAGATGTACCCGCATCAGATGGAGATTTACACCTCTAAGACAGAAACAGCTCTTCGGCGGCTCTTTGCTCCAGAAAGTGCCTAATCTTTAAAGCTCAGAGCGTGTTTGCATCTGCAAATGCCCGAACAGCAAACAGGAATGTCAAGTGAGAAGCTCAAAGATCGCCAAGTAGGAAAGTGCTAACGGCGCTGATCGGCCGCCACCTCTCCAGCGCAGGCCCTGCCAAGGGCATCGGCTCCTCCCAGCCTCGGCGCAGCACAGGGAAGCCGAGGTGAGCTTAGGTGAGAGCCGTTCTCCTGACGAGGTGTCAAACCAGCACCAAGAAGCGCCCCCTGTGTCATCCCCTCACCTCGGCCCTCGCCGCCCTCGCGGCGCTGCCTTACCTGTACTTCATGCCAGTGGCGCGGGCGGTACTGTCGGCCAGGGAGAGCCCGTGCATCCGCAGGAACTCCTCCAGAGTCTTCACCCGCGCCGCCGCCCGCACGTCCCGCAGCCGCCGCAGCTCCAGCCCGTCGGCCGCCCGGGGGGCTGGGGGCGGCCCCCACTCGGGGCTGGGCCGGCTAGTCACGCTGCGCAGGCTCTCACTGTAGGTCATGGAGAGCATCCTGCCACCCGAGCGTGGGCTCTGCCGGCCAGCCGCGCCGCCAGACACTCTGTGGTGCTACGGAGAGAGCTGGGAAAGCACAACTTGGGCTCCCTCGCCATTCGGGGCACAGCCTTGCCCGCATTGCTGTGTTGGAGGGGTGGCACCTGCCTGTGCCAGGACATTTGAGGACCCTAGCAAAGCCAGTCTCTTCAGCAGAGCAAAGCCTTGGCATGGGAGCTGAAGCACAACAGGAGAAGCAGCAGGACAGGGATGCAGCAGAGTCCGTGTATGAGGCTGCAATGGTGCCTGCCACAGCTGCCCCAAGCCACGAAGCAGCAGTGTGGCCTGTGGCCCAGCTGTGCTGGCTCCCAGCTTGCACTGTCTGGGCTGCACTGGTTTGCATCCCTGCAAGGGACACAGTGGGTGCCAGGAGCTGGCCAAGGCACGGTGAACAACGGCACAAGTACTGCCGGTGAGAATCTGGCACTGTGTGACAGCGGGCAAGGAAAATCGGGATGGGAAAGGGACCCCTGTGAGGCTCCTTGGGAAAGGTGGACATCAGCAGAGGGTCTGTGGGCAGTGGGTGCTCACTGTGCCTGCGTCACGCTGCCGCAATGTGCGCCACCAGCCAACACCTTCCCCAGCACCGCGGCAGCGACCTCCCAGCCGGTGTGGCTGCCGAAAATAGCCTGCCGCAGGGTGGGCTCCTCACACACCCGAGTCCTTGCTGTCTCTATGGCTGGGACCTCACTGGTGGTGGCACCAGCATCGATTCCTGTGCCTCTCTCTGGAACTTCCCTTGTTTCCAGTGTCTGCAGGGAGCAGGGACTGGGGCCAAAACTGTGGTGTTGGTGCCGGAGTGGCCACTGGGGATGCGCTGTGACAGATCTACACCAGGCATCAGGCTCCAGCCAGGCTCCCACTGGTGGTTTTTGCTTTCCCCATGAAACTCAAGTTGACAGCTGCAGGAGCCAAAAGTGAAGTGCTCTCTGCCATTGAGCTGTGACCTCCAGAAGAAAGGAGAAGGAAACCCAGAGGAGATGGAATAGCAGCTGACCAGGTATGACCAAAACGCTGGGGGTCTCCTTTGACATCTGGTGCTGCCAGAGACCACTCTGTGCTCCTCCTGTTCTGTAGCAAGGCCTTGGGAAAGCCGAGAGACATGGAAAGGAAATCTTTGCCTCTGTTGTGGCAAAGCCAAACAAAATCCTGGTCATCAGCCTCTTCCTGCCACACCTCAAAGCTGGAGACTGGACCCGGCACCTCCAGCACCAGCCCTTCTCCGTGGCTGGTAGCTTTAATTAGGGTGGGTCCTGCTGAGTACAGGCACCTGGTGGGATCTCCTTGTTCCCAATGGGATCTCCTTGCCCTGGTAGGATCCCCTCACCTGACAGAAGCAAGGAGAAGCCTGAACTGGCTGCATTGCTGCTCTACAGCAGTGAAATGGCTGCAGCAAGCAGAGCTGGGGGTTTGATCTGGGCTGCTATGAGGAATGAGGTAGGAATCCATCGGCTGCCCTATCTTGACACTTCCCTGGTTTTTGGCAGAACAGAACTGGATGGCTGAGAGTGCGGAGGTGGTGGGTGCATTCATGGCCATTTGATAGCAGAAATCCCAGTGCTCCTGGGATGAGTGGCAGCAGGGCTGCAGGATCTGCCAAGGATAAGCTGCGCCATGCCCAAGCGGGAGAGGCTGTTTAGCGAGGAAGGAGCAGGGATGGGGACAGAGCACAGGCTCTGTGGGATAACAGCACTGTTAGCAGCATCAGGGGCACAACAAGTGGTTGACAGGCAGGGCAGCTGCCGGGAGAGATGTCTGGCCAGCCTGACTTGCCAAGCTGGGAAATTAGCAGCCACCAGCCGGCCTAAAACCATGAAGACCCCAAAATCCGAAAGAAAATCACCCTAAGCCATCAAATCCTAAGTCACCCTGCACGAAAAATCTTCCCTGCTGCCTGCAGCAGCAGCCCCATGGCGGTGCCCATCCCCGCTCATCGCCTACCGTGCCCAGCCCCGCTCGCCGCCCGCGCTGCCGGCCCCGACTCACCGCGCCGGGGAAGCTGCTCAGCAGCAGCGCAGCTCTGAGTGTCTGGGCTGCCCCCGGGGCAGATATAAGAGCCTCAGTGGCTGCGTTGTTTTGCATTAGGGGAGTGTCGGAGCTTGGCGTCCAAAGCACTTGGCGGCTGCGCCGGGCCCCCAGCGCCCGGCTTCTCGCCGCGCTCCATTAGCCCTATTAGGGGATTTTCTTCCTTGCAAAGGGGAGTTAAATTATTCATGGCGCCTCACTAAAAGCCCGGGGCTGTGCCGCTGCTTTATCAACGCTGGCACTACCCGCCCCCCGCCCTGCAGTGACACGTCCCCTGTCACCAGTCACTAGCACACAGGGCGGTGGGGACAGCTGGACCATCAGGGAGCAGAGATGGTGTCCTGTGGCAGACACAGCCCTCCTGTGGTCCCCGCGGCAGTGGAGTCAGAGCTGGGCTGTGGCAGGACTGAAAGGCAGCCTCCCCCAGGAGAGAGCCCTGAGACGGAACTGGGTGATGAACACAGGTGGCCGCTGCCTGAAGGCAGCCCACAAACAAGCTCCTGTCTCTTGGCCTTGGGAGCCTTTTGCACCAGATGTGTCCAGTGGTTCAGGCCAGTTTGGCAGCCAAAACTTGCCCACAGCTGGGGCTCACCAGTGCTGGTGGCAGCACTGGGATGGACACTGTCAATGCCACTGAGCCATCCCATTGCTGGCCAGCCTCCTCTCGTCATGTGTGGGAGGGAGTGGGGGGGCCCACGATTCCATCAAGGGGCAGCCCTGGTCCCCCACCCCACAGCAGCCAGTCCAGACCCAGTCCCACACCACTGGGCTGCTGTGGCCCTGGGAGTGCTGAAGCAGCTGCTGGCAGAGTGTGTGGGGAAGTGCCGCCCTCACTTCAGACGGTAAAAGGGTGATGGGGGCGATTGTTGCCTCCTGTACCACTTAATGAGACTGCTCCTAATAGCAGCAGCCACGGAGCAGCTGGCTGGTTTCCCAGAGCTGCTCTTGGGAAAAGCCAGGGGCTTCTCCAGGCACAGCATTGGCATGGGACGCTCCTCACAAGCTGAGCTGGGCCTCACACCTCACAGTGGCTGCCCCCCACAGCCATATGGCCACACTCTGCTGCTTGGACAGGCCGTGAGGACGGTCCCCCCCCACCCAGCCACACCCCGGGGTCCCCACACCGCGCTTCCGAACCGGCGAGCAGGTGATGAGTCGATGCCACACCTGTGATGCCCATCCCACACAGAGGGACCCTGGCACACTGGGCAGGGCAGTCCTGTGCCAGCATTATCTGGGCAGGGGCCACAGCCACTTGGTGGGGGGATTTTGGGGAGGGGAAAGGGCCTGGTTACCTGTAGAACTGGAGCTGGCGCTTGGGGCTCCCGTATCTCGCACTTCCGACAGCAAAGGGGAGAAAGAAGAAAGATGCCACAAACCCCGTTAGAAAGGAGGAGCGGGAGTGAGTGGCAGTCAGTGGCTGTGGGAAGGGTCAGTGGCACCCACCCATGTCACAGCACAGTGGACACTGCAGCAGGAACTGGCACGATCCTGAAAGTGCCCCCTATGCCCGTAACAGGCACCAGCGCCCCAAAACACTGCTGCTGCTGGTGCTGCTGTGCAGGGATTGTGTGCTGGAAGCTTTTGCACGAAGCATGCTGGGGCAGTTTAGGAGTATCAGGTTAGTTTCAGGGGGCGTGGTGGTTCTGGGTTGCCTCAGGTTAGGGTTTGAAGCCTTGCAGAGTCCCCCCAGCACTGCCCTGAACCCTTACCTGTAAATCATCCCTGGGGAGCCTGTCTGCCGCAGCGAGAGTCGCGCTGGGGAGTCAGTGGTGGATTCGGGATACATGGAGCCAGCCTGGGCTCCCCGGAGCCACTCGCCGCCTCACCCCTGCCACAGGGGAAGAGGAAAAGAGGAAGAAATGAGTTTTTTTGGGGCAGGCGCATGACGGCGCTTCCTGTTGCAGGAGATCTCGTGCCGGATGGGCATTGGCAGCGGCGTGGGCACGGCAGCTTGGCCAGCCTCAGACCCTGGGGCTCACACCCTGACCCACCAATCCCAAAACCATCTCACCCCAACCCTGCTCCTTGGACTTCCCAGCTTGGCTGCTCTCTCCAAACTTTGGGGGTCACGAGATCTCAGGAAATGGTGGGGAAACATGGGCCTGAAAAATGAAACATTCTGAAAACCCTGAAGATGTCCCCCAGAGTCCCTCTGAAAGGGACAAGCTAAGGAGGGGAAAACAGTCTGGCTTTTCCTGCAGCCCACATGTGACTGTGTGCACAGGGGTGAGAAAGCTCCAAGGGAAAGGAAGGCTCACCCCCAGGCACCCCTGACCCTCCTCGTCCTTGTCCCCATGCCAGGGGCACCCAGCATGACTCCCTGTGAGCTATGCTCCTGCTCCTGCAACACTGTCAGCAGTTTCCAGTATCACAGAAAACAATGACACTTCCCTACAGAACTGGGGCTGAGATTTAAATTTATCCCATCTTTCTTTAGGCCACTGAGATGCCATCTTTACACTGCAGATCACAAGCTGCTCTGTTTCCCAGATGGGGACTGAGAGATCTCTGGGCTCCCTCCTGGCTACCCTGGGCTCAGCGGGAGCATGGCCTTGCACAGTGTGCTCACGTCCTGGCACGCATCTCACCTGCATCCTGGCACAGCATGCCTGCATCCTGCACCCCTCCCGCATTCTGGCACAGTATGCCTGCATCCTGCATCCCGGCACGGTGTGCCTGCATATTGCATCCTGCCCGCATCCCAGCAGAGCATGCTTGCATCCTGGATCTCTCCTGCATCCCAGCATTGTGTGCCAGCATCCTGCATCTCTCCTGCATCCCAGCACAGTATGCCAGCATCCTGCATCCCTCCTGCATCCTGCATCCCTCCGGCATCCCGGCCCGGCGTTCCTGCATCCCGGCGCAGCCCCTGCAGCCCACGCAGCCCAATGGCAGCAGCTGCGGCAGCCGAGTCCATCCCCGCGGAGCCGCCCACCCGCCCACCGCAGCTCCCGGCCGGGCTGCAGCCCCCGGCACAGATCCCCATCGCCCTCCCCTTGAGCGCTGTAGGAGTGCGTCTCCTTTGACCACAGCCGCGCTGGAGCCGGAGCCCAAGCAGCCTCAGTAAAGCCGGGTTTATTTTCGAGAAGTCTGGAGGGAACCGCTCCCTCCTGAACCCGCAGCACTGACCCGAGCCTGGAGCAGGACCTTGCCGAGCCCTATAACCAAGACTCGGCTGAGCCCCCCAAGCCTGTGTGACCCCCCGACTTCTCCCGGGTGCTGTGAGTGTTGGCTCCGCAGCTCCCGCGGCCTCGCCTGGCAGTGGCAGCTGCCTGCAGCCCTGCCGGGTCAGCAGCAGCCACCAGCCAGGCACTGTCCTGCCCGCTCATGCCAGCTCAACATCACTTCGTTAGCGGTGGCAAAACAAAGCTGAGGGAAGCTGGGGGATGCCTGCAGGGGGGGACAGCCAGATCCCCGTGTCCCAGCACAGCCATGCAGCTCCTTGCTTGCACTGCCACAATCCCAGACTCCTGCGTGGCTCAGGACTGGTTGATTCTGTATGCCAGGGGGCTGTGGTGCCAGGAGCTCAGATCTCCACAATTTTCAGCACAAGCCAATGCCCCTTCCCTGCTGCCTCTCAGCAATGCTGTGGGGACCAAGTGCAGTGGCTGGCAAGTCTCTGGCAGTGCTAGAGGGACTTTGCTGGCAAGCACAGCTGGACCACAGTCACACGGGTCAGGGCTCTGCACCCTGAGGAGCCAAAGTGTTCCAGCCTTTGGGGCCAGTTCATCCCTCTGAGCTCTCTGAGCCAAAGGCACTGCCGAAAGTCCAATCCCCCCTATGTCAGCAGCTTGGTGCTTCCCTGAGACTGCTCTTGCACCTCCAGTTTCCTCATGACACAACTCAGCTGTGAGTCTGCAACTGCGGGAGTTTTGGCAGTGGCCTGAGAGGGAAGAAAAGTGTTTTCTTCTGCAGGATGCACCCAAGGAGCCAGGTGAAGGACACCCTCATGATTCATGTTCTCAGCAAGGTCCATTCCTATCCCTGGCAGCACAGTGGGGTGTGGGTGCTGCAAGATGGATGGTTTATGGCTGCTTTATGGCTGGGCAGCCCCTGGGAGCTCAGCCAGCATAGGGGGGACCACACACTGCAGCCTGCCAGACATGCTGCCATCAGAGTACAAGCGGGTGAAACTGGACATGAAATTAATGCAAGTGTAGGGATGAAACTGCTGCTTCTGGTGAGCCTGGTCCTCCAAGGGTGAAGCCCCGGGGCAGGGAAAGCTGGGGGACCCTTGCCCTGGGCACCCCAGCATCCTGCCCAGGTCAGGTGAGGGATGCAGGTAACGTAACAGGGGGCATCTCCCCATGCCAGGTGCCTGTCCCCATATTACTCCCCCCTTTTCACTGTGTTTGCAGCAAATGCCCCCCTCCACGCCACGGGGAAGGTGACTTTAGCTCAATGACTCACGCTGCCCTGCTCTGTCGCCTCGGCACCTCCTGCCGTCACCTCTGCGCTCATGCCCCGTGCTGGTCCCGTGCCCCCCCCTCCCCCGGCTGCACCGGCGCCGCAGGGATCCGCAGAGCAGCAGCCCTGCCCCTTCCTTTGGCCCGGGAACCTCTTTTGCGGCGCAGCATCTCCCAGCCCACCGGGCCCCTCCGACCGCTCGGGTGGGCTCCCGCGCCTTCCCCAGCCCATCATCACGACAACGCGGCAGGCGAGCGCTGGGGACTCAGCTGCGACACGTGAGGTCGCCCGTGACCGCCGAAGCACCGACACCGGCAATGCTCCGCTGCCCGAGTCAATGACACAGCCCAAAAGCACACGCGGCGGGCCGGCCGCGGTTATTCCGGTTTTGCCGTCACGTACACCAGAGCCAAAGTAACGGGGTCCACCGGGCTGCCCGCGGGTCCCTGGTGTGTGACACTGCCGGTTCCCTGCTGCGCCGTGGCTGGCGGCCAGGCACGGCTGAGCCGCGGCCACTGCCCCGCTGGCATCCAGCACCGCACCTACCTGTCTCGGGTGCTCGGACGGAGGGCGATGAGCGGTCGGGAGGCACAAGGCAATGAGTCAAATACGGCTGCCGGCGGGCTCCGCGGGTCTCGGGAAGCGGCGCCGGTGCCGGCGCAGAGCAGCTGCTACAGCCGGCGGCAAACGCAGCGGATGACGGTTCCTACCCCATTCCCGCTCTGTCCCCGGGAAAAGGCGTCTTGGCAGAGGGGGAAACCGAGCCCTCCGCGCCTCGGGATGCGACAGCACCCGAGGATGCTGCAGAGCCGTCCCTGCCGCTCTCACATCCTGACTCGGCAAGTTTGGCTCCGCCGGTGGCTGCAGCCGGCTCCCGATCCCGCCGGTGCCTTAACCGTGTCGGCGCCGCAGCCCGGCACCGGCAGCGCGTGGGCGAGCGAGCGGCTGCCACCAGCCGCCCCTGCGCAGCTCAGGCGGGGGAAGGCTCGTCCGGAGCCACGGGGAGCCTGGGCAGGAGCCGCATCATCGCTGCCTTAAATCGCGCCGCGTGTTTCTGTTAAAATAATCAAATACAGCGTCGGCAGTGATGCTGCGGGGCTGCCTCCAGCACCAGGGTCACCCGGCTGCCGCGTTCTGCCACTGGCCACCTATCCTCCTCACGCCCATCATGCCTTCTCAGTGCCTTTGGCTTTTTGGCTATCTTGGGCAAAAACACCACCCCGGAGCGTGCCGCCTCAGTAACTGGAGCAAGCTGGTCCCTGTGGCAGCACGACTCAGTGATCCTGCAGTGATAACAACACCAATGCAGCTGGATCTAACAGGAAAACTAGAGGCCAAGCCAGCAAAAAGAGGCCAGGGTTTGGGACAGGCTGCTCACGCAGCGGTGCGCTGGCAGCTATAAATTAGGAAAACCTGGTTCCTCTCCCTCTGCCGAGTCCTGTTCAGCTTCATGGCAGCATCTTGGCACTTCCTCTGCCATTTCAGCACGGTCCTGGCAGCAATGGGGCCAGTAAGCACACTGCCTGCTCCAAACCATGCTGACAGTGACAGGGACCACTCAGCACTGCCAGGGTGGGTGATCCCAGCAGGCTGGCAGCTTTCCCTGCCACAGCAGCTCTAGGAACAGCCAGTAACAGGCAGGGAAGGTCATAAACCCCATCCCATTTGGGGACGCTCCCAGCACCAGCCCATCAGTGGTTTTGCTACCCCCACAGATGGTGGAAGCCATGTGCCAAGTCGATCTGCTCCCGCACCATGATGCATCTGACCCACAGACCCGCAGGCCACGAGCAGGAGGTGACAGCTGGCCTTGCCACCCTCCTCATCAAAACAATAATAGTAATAACTAATAAAACCAGCAGCTCTCTCTTGAATCTGCCGTTGGCAGTGCCATGTAGAGGCATTTTCTGCTCACCAGCTGGAAAATCACTGCATATATGCAACAGGCCTGTACAGGGGATGTGATAGAGACTGGATACATCTCGCCCAGCCTGCTCTGGCACTCACCCACGGTGCTGCGCTGTGGCTCCCAGCAACGCTTGGGGAGGAAACCTGTGGTTTTGGGGAGCAGGCTGGGTGCCCTGCCCACACCTGCCAGCAGCACACACCATGTCTCACCTGGACAAGAGCCTGCGGTGCTGCCATGAACAGTCCCATGCTGGCCGCAGGCTGAACAGGCAGGGGGCCTACAGGGTCCCCCATCACCAGGAAAACAGTCCCAAAAAAATGGAGGCTGGCGAGACAGAGGCTCGCAAGCTTCGCGCCTAGCAGAAAAAATGGTGAGGCAGCCGCAGGAACATCTGGGCTGCGAGGGGACCAGGGGACCCGTCACAGGGCTCGGGGCTCCTTTCATCCACAGCCCTCTGGTCACCGCAGCAAAGCGAGACAAGTAACGGACCCAGAAACGGCAGCAAACTGAAGGAAGCTGAAGGAACCACGACGTTTGACTCACTGTGCGCAAATCGGCTCGGGGGAAAATCCAATATCCCCACCCCCGTGTCACTGGGGCTTTGTCGGCGGCTCACACCGTGTCACCGCGGCTCCTGCCTTGCCGCTCCTGGTGTACGGTGACAGGCCGCAGGCCACCGGAGCATCACGAACAGCGTTCACCTCTCCTTGCTGCGGGACGAAGGGACAGCCAACCTCCCCCCGTCCCCACACAGCCCAGGGTCGCACTGGGCCGAGAGCAGTCGGCGGGGCGAGGGCCCCTCTCTCCGCACCAGGGAGCGTCGGGAGGGGCGTGCGGCGGGGTGGCCTCGCCTGTAGCCCTGCCCGCGGCCCGGCCCGGTTCTACCGCCCACACCA
>JANPWX010020040.1:0-11953 GCA_024734555.1 Trochalopteron elliotii
AGAGAAATAATTACTAGTTGCTAAAGTACGTAATGGAGATATAGACGAACTAAGAAGAAACAACTATATTTTAAGTTGAATTTTACAAATAAAATACTTTTTACCGGGAAATAAATGCTTTATTGAAAGTGAAATTTTTTAAAAAAATCTGTTTTTTAAATTTTTTTTTTATAATTGTTATTTTCTGTGAAGTTTTCTTGATAACTTTGAAATATTAAGAAAATCCCCAGTTGTTTTTTTTTTTTAAATTAGTTTTCCTCCCACCACAATAAAATAAATTAGAAAAATGTAGACCACCCTTAATCTGTCTTCTTAACCTCCCACCCACCTTATTTTCTTGTTTTTCCTCTTTTCTTTTATACTCCACATTCTACAGAGGATATTTTTAATCAGCTAACATAGTTCTTTAAGAACCCTGAGAAATCCAAATTAATTTTAGTCTTTTGCTGTAAACTTTGCTGCTTTTTAATTTTTTTTTAAAAATTAATTGATTCATTGCCTCATGGAATGCTTCCAGTCATAGTCTTGTAATTAACATTTTCAATCTTGGCTCTTATTTTATATTAGGTCATTCATATGATCATTAAACCAGTGAGTTAAAGCACATATGACATACCGTGATAGTGTAGATGATCTCTCTCTAAATAGGGTGAATATTTTGTAATATTTGGTTATTACACTGAAGTACAGTTTACTTTTTAGTAGGAGTTTGACATTTTGATGAAATGTTTGATAAAAATGTATAAAAAAAAAAAAAAAAAGAAAAAATCAACTATCTAAAATGGGCTGAAATAAATAGTGTTCAGTAAAATATCTGAATATTTGTTTCACAGTAAAGAGGAAGGATAATTCTAATTGCTTATAAATATTTGTTGTTTAGATGTGTCAAAGGCTATATTTTTTTGTTTTAATTATAAATTCTCAAATTACTTTTAACTTTTTTTTTCAGTATTTCTGTTTTTCACCATTCTTAAAATTCAAGGCCAAGCTTAATATATAGGTGTCTGATGAAAAAACATAAACTGAAGCTGAGAGAGAGAGGAGAAGAGGAAAGAAATTTTGGGTAGTGTTGTATGGACTTGGATCCCAATCTTTGTCTTTCAGTCCATTGCTACTATTTCTGGCAGTAGGCAGATGCTTTGGGCAGCTTCATCCTCAGATTCATCTTTTCAGGATACACAAATCCAACCACTCTGTACAGGTCTATCACAAAATTTTACAGCCACGGGGATGCTCCATTTCCCATGTCACCTTTTACTCAACTGTTTTATGTATAACAGATGTTACATCCAGCCTGGCCTTGATGAATTCCAGGGACGATGGAGTATCCGTAGGTTTTTTGCACATCCTTCTCCAGTGCCTCACCACTGCCATGCTCAAGAATCTCTTCCTAACAGCCCATCTAAACCTTCCCTCTTTCTGCTTAAAGCCATTCCCATTTGTCTTATACCTACATGTCTCTCCAAAAGTACTTTTCCTTGTGTTGAAAAGACACATTAAGGTCACTCTGGAGCCTTCTCTTCTCCAGGCTCAACTATTCCAATTCTCTCAGTCTTTTCTTATCTACCTATTCCTGTCCTGATGTGCAGCACATTTTGGTTTGGTGTCTCTCAACCTCCCCTTTTTGGATGTTGTGAGATATTAATAAGTATTTCAGATTAAAAATAACAGCCACGTAGGGATATGTTAAAAAAAAAGTTTACCTCATCTAAACAAAAGGCTTAAGGTATGGAACCAGGGCATTATTGCTGCTTTGCAAAGCAATTATTTTAGTCTTGATGCTTATCCCAGTGTTCACTGCACCTTGGACCAGGCATCACAGCCACTTTCCTCCCACCTTCTTTTCTCTCCAGTGGCAGACTGCATGACGCTGGGGCTCAAAGCATTGTTTGGGGTATGTGTTTTCATCCTGTCCCACTCGGATATAATTAACTCCCTGAGCTACATGTGCTGCTTGGACAAGTGAATAAATTCGGAAGTTAGATTCTGAATGGACCCTGGTGTTGTGAGTTGGCTCCATGAAACCAAATGATCAATACTTTCTTCCTTGCAGTGCCTTTTTTATCAGAGTTTGCAGCCTCCCACCAAGGTTCATAACTTTGGCAGTCATCTTTCATCCTGAACTGTCTTTGATTACAATTTTACATCACACAAATTTCATTCTATCATCTCCAAAACATAGCAAGGCTGTGACCAAAACTGTCTCAGGGTGATGCCAAGTCAATAATTCATACCTTTATTACATCTCTGCTGGGTAGCTGTAATTCAACCTAGTTGTTGTAATTGTAGTACACTAGCACCTGTAGATTGGTGTGCCTGAAGCAGTTTTGTGTCCAATGATTGTTCCATGTCTTTTACAATCATATCTACTTGTATAATGCATCTGTAATATATAGCAAATGCCTACCACACCTTAAAGAGACAAAGAATTAATGCCACTTAAGAGTTTAAATCCTTCCTTATGAAATAGCACAGCTTAAAGGTAATTTTTTTTAGACTGTCAGTTACGCTCACGTTTGTATTGTCTTTTCATAACTTCCTTCTTTCCTTCCCTCTTCTCTCCCTTTATTTCTCTTTGCTCCTTCACCTTCCCTTTTTCCTTTTACCTCCTCTCCCCATTTTCCTACTGCTTGTAACTATACATTTTTGTAGTACTTACTTTTCTGTATATTTTTAGAGTATTTTTGATTGCATCTGTTGTATTTCATATTTTGAGTTACTGTACAGGGGACACTGAAAAAAAATTTCTTAAAGGCCATTAGAACCAGTGGCCTGGTAATATAGAAATACATCACTCTAATGTGAGTGATGTTCAAATGATAAAAAACTATGTAGAAGTACAAAGGGATAATGTCCACTCTGGAATTAGTTCTCAACTAATTTCTTCTTGTTTTTTGAAGCAGTTGCCCATGGCAAAATCACTGATGGAACAGCTACAGAAAAACCCAGTTCCATCCATTTTTTTAATCTTCAAACTTTAGATTTACAAAGGGAGAAAAAAAAAAAAAGAAGAAAAAACAACCCTAATTATACTTAGAAAGCACAAAGCAAAGCTTTTTTTCTTGATGGGTGGTTCCCAGTATGTACTGTTGCTTGGCATTATTACATTTCAGCTACAAAATTTAATATTTGCCTTTTTAGAACTTTATGAGGCTTACCAGAGATCTTTTCTGCAATCTGTGGAGATGCTTGTGAGTCACAGTAATTCTCTTCAATTTTATGTCAGCCAGAAACTTTTTGAGAGAAAATTCTTACCTGTCATCCTATAGTTCATATGGAAAAGAATGTTCCATGTAATTTCTGACAATATGAATATAAAATAATATGCCATAAATACTTAATTTACTTAGTGCTATGAATTTTTTACATCTCACCAAAATCTATTTTATTTCTTAAATCTGAACTTATACTTAAATTCCTAAAGCTGTGTGGTTTTCTTAAGGTAACATTTTGCCTCTTTGTTCATAAAAGGTTTTATATTTTCATCTAAAAAAGCTGGAGAAGTGCACATTGAAAAACAGAAGCACACACATGCACACACAAAAAACCTATCAGGCAAGGCAAAAAGCTACATTATTGTTGCAATAAAGATCTTAATTTTGAAAAATTCCATGTGTTTTACTGTGCATATCTGAAAATTTTAAATGTTATTTAGAAAATTACATGATCGTCCTCACTATATCCAAGTATGAAATTAGTGCTCCCACTTCTAACATGGTGAAAGAGAATAATTTGCCAAAGAAAACTCATGGTATAGTACAGACCTAAAAGAGTATGTCTTTCCTCCACAAGCAGGTAAAATGCTGACCTTTCTGTAGTAGCCATAATAATATGTCGGAGGAACCCAGACATCTTTTGAATATACCCACAGTATATCAGCATCATACAGTTTACGTTTTGAAGCATATTTATCAAAGCTAAGTCAAACAGGGTAAAATTCTCAAACCAATTTATATTCTACAATCCAGCATTTGGGACCTTGGCAACTCAGTAATTATTTGTGTGAGTATGCATGTGTGTTTATTATTTTATTTATTTATGTGAGATGTGTGTACACGAGTTTTATTTTGGAGGCTTATGCTATAAAAACTCTGCATGTGATTTATCAAAAACAAATGATGTAGCAAAAAGAAGATTATGTTCCCTCATAATGGGATGGGGTTCTCGCCAGAGCCTGGAAGTGGAATACTAACTAGTTGCTTTTTGAGAGCTGCTAGTTGAAGAGCTGTTGAATATAAACTGGCTTTGCTCCTCTTTGAGCTTGGGAGACTGTTTCCCTTAATTTTCATTTGTATTTTGTACCTTTTGGATGTTGTTTTCTTTCCTCATCTCCTTAGGATCTCTGGACTTTTTTCAATATAGAAAAGCAGATGAGAGGAACAGATCTTATCGGACAAGTATGCTGGGGCCATGGCTTCAAATTTCTGTTTTCCAGTGGGCAGATGCTCATTTAAACTGATTTGTGTCCTGAAGGTGATCTGTCATGCAGCTCGAAAGGCTGGAAAGAGTGCCCAGGAAGGAGACATTTGGAACTGGGTTGCAACAGAACCGCTTGGCATACTCAAGGATTCAAACAGGTTCAACCACTTCAATTCTGCATTCACAGGAGGAGCAGATTGTGTTGAAAAACCTCTGATGGGGAGAAGGTGAAAAGGTGTCATCAGGATTTGACTCAGGTGAATGTCTTTCAGGAATAACTTCTAGCCTTGCACCTGTCCTTAACATATGAAGGCTTAGGGGTGGTTTTCCTGCTCTATTCAAGTCTCTCAGTCTTTCTTCTGACTCAGTCAGAAATAAGGCCACATCATGCAATACTCAATATTATAAAGCAGTGAATCTCACTGGTTGCTATGGTATTTTTCTCAGAGGAGATTTATTATGTACTCTCATTGTCAGAACCTACCTGTTACAAAGCACTTTTAGGACAAGACTGATGGGTATCAGAAGGCATGGTGGTTCTCAGTAATGTCAGTGAGGCCCTTGGATCCAGAAGCAGACTGTCCATGATAAGATAGATATCTGTGTACTCTGAACTGAATGTCCACAATGTTTTGTTCACAAGCATCAGAAATTTTTTGGAGTGCTGACACAAAGGGCAGATGGGAAGAACCAGTCACAAAAGAGCAGTCTGTCACTGAAATACGTCTCCTTCCTTGAGGTCCTTTTCTTACTTTGGCACTCATATCAGGACTAAGATAAACTCTAACCCACATTAACCTGTACAGCCATCTTACATATATGCTATATTAATGCTGTGTTTGTAGCTGAGGATAGCTTTTTTTTGTTTTTGTTTTGTTTTTCTTTTAGTTTTGTGGGTTTTTTTAGGTTTTTATGGCAGAAAATAACATCATATTACTTTTTCAATTCCTTCTTTGTTCTGAATATAAGAATTTATACTTCTTCTTCTGCTCCTAAGAATTATCTTTGAATACAGGGCTGGAGACTTATGGGTATCAAGAAAATAAAGACCAGCTTGATGTGGATCTCAGTAACATAGTTTAGTGGAAGGTGTATCTGTTCATAGCAGAGGGGTTGGAGCTAGATGATTTTCAAGGTCCCTTCCCATCCAAGCCATTATATGATTCTACAAAAAGAATAAAAGTTCTCCACATGTTAAATTCAAAATAAGCTCATGGGTAGTACAAGCACACTACTGTAACAGAGAGAAGAAAGGCAAAAAGTATGAGAAGAAGAAAAGTGAGATTGATATGTCTTGTCAAATAAAAGATGGAAACTCAATTGAAGGCAGTAAAGACTGTGAAATAACCTTTATTTTGTACATACACACTTGACCAACCTAATGAGAAACTACCATATGACTGAAATGCCTCATTTTGTATGATAATTTACACTTTCATTTTGAATAAAATTCATCCTTGCAACAAAGGACAAAATTAAAAATAAAAAGGAGAAATGCAAATATAAATCAGTGCAACTTTCTTTTGACTTGTTTTACATATTTATAAAAAAAAAAATTATTTCCCTTCATGGGACATTCAGAGTCTTAATTTAACTGAGGTCTTTCAGGGGAAGTAGCAGGAAAAAATCTTATTATTATGGTTGCTATTATTATCATTATAGTTATCATAATAGTCACCATCAGGATCAAATTCATGACAAAAAAGTGCCATCCAATCATTTTGATAGTTGTGTTTACCAAGATGAGGACTAAATAGGACAAATAAATCTCACCATCTGTTTAATGTTATGCTTTAGTTTAGAATTTTAGTGATAACACTGAGTTACTGTACTTCCAGAATATACCTTGTAAAGGATTAACTAGGAAACCATATATATTAATTAGATGTGCACAATGCCATTCCACTGATGACACATTGAAGACATCTTTAAAAATTGCTATTAAAACATCTTTAATAAATTAATCTCTGATTTTTTTCTGATTAATTATTCTGAGAAAAAAAATACAAACATGTTGTCATCTTCAGAGAGATGAATAAAAGAATGCAACAGAATTTAAATTGGAAGTTCAACCAGTGCAGAACTATATTTCTGAGTTTATTCATCTCACCAAAGGCTTATCTTCTCACAGTAATATGTGATAAATAACAATAGCATAACAATATAATTACCATTTTCAAAACACACAAAGATAAATTTCTCAGATTAATTTATTTAAAATATGACTACTAGATCCCTTATCAACTTTGGAAAGTCACCTTAAGGTCTTAAATTGTTCAGGGGTTTTGTTGGCCTAATGCTTTCTGTCATGTTTAATCAAACAATCAATTTTAACAGAAGCTGATTGTCCAAATAAGTTTAGCTTAAATTCCTGGTATTGGATGACATCTCCAGGTTATCAGAAATAACAAATTGCCAAGCCTGGTTTTAACTAGATGATAGCAGCTGACCTGACATGAGTGTACTCTGAAATGCAGCACACCCTGGGGGCATGGGGTGGGGAGCAGGATCTGTGGAAGACTATAAGGAATACTTAACAGATATCCTGTTAAATGGATAATATTCTGTGAAATGGATAATGACATCTACCTTCAGTTCCACCAGTATAAAATAGGACCTTTGATACAGACAATGGAATTACACTGGTGTAAAATGCCAATAGATGAGAGCAGAATCAACCTCCCAGAGACTGAAATTTTAAACATTTACAGTGGAGAAACTGCGAGAATGTTGAGGTTCTTCTTGTATTTTATTCTTATTCTGTAGAAAAGAGTATTAAACTTCTTGGATTAGTATCAGTAAATCTGAGCTATGATCCTATTTAGAATTACATGTACGTATGCTGATTAAATAGAAAATACATAGGCACATTGTATCTTCTATCTGTCTCTGTTTTATCAGGATTTCACATAAATATATGGATGTTATCACCAACATCAAAACTTTAAAAAAATCACTAAATTTCAGTCTAGATGCTTCCTACTAGCCAGGAGACCTTAGCAACCACTGCATAAAAACGAGACCAGTACCATAAGTCATCATTTTGAGCTGGGAAACCTGTCCTCTGGCAATGTCAGATCCCAGCAGAGAATTACAACCCAACACAAACAGATAGAGGCTGAAGCAAGAGAAGGCACTGCTTGTCAGCAATTGCAATTCCCTTCTAAGATCACTTTTGTACAGAAATTTAATACTCATAACAGGATTGGGACAGAAGTAGAACTGGAGGTCTTCACTGAGATCAAGGTCCAGTTTTGCTGAGCATATGATTTCACTTTGTTTTGAGCCAAGTCCCTGATATACTGCAATCTATGGGTGTGTCCTTCTTGTCTCCAGAAAGTCTGTTTTATGTGCTTTTGACTCTTGTCCCTCCTGCAGAATTTTAGAATAATAGGACCGTGTCTTAGAAAACTTAAAACTTTACCTGATTTCAAAAAAAAATCCCAAACTTAAATACTCTCTGTGCAATTCAAAGTGGAAAAGCAGTTTTCTCAATGGAAATAAAATTTTTTTTTGCTATGAAATATAACCTTGTCATTATGGATTCTAGGGTGATTATTTCTTGCATTCCTCTCTAAATTCCATTGTGTCTTTCATTTAAATTCATCATTTATTAACTTTTCCTTTTTTCTTTTTATTTTTGTTTTGTTTTTGTTTTTCAAAAGCAAGCAAACTAATAAACAAGCAAAACACCTAAAGAAAGTACAAAAAGCAGAATATAAATCAGGCAAATAAAAGTTTGCTGAGGACAGCAGGGGACATTTAACTAATTTTGAAATACCTTGGTTCTTGTTAATAGATTCCTTTTCATGTTCCTGTGGGAAAAATTATATTCAGATATTTTATTAATAAATAAAATGGAATTAAATGAAATAAAATAAACATAATTTTAAGGAAGATAAAACCTGATTTATAGTTTAAATAAATAAATACATATAACAAAGTCTTTCCTTTTAATGAGGGATCAGGACTCGTATACCAGAAATGCTCTCCGACACAAGTAAGCTTCTCAATACTCTTCAAACGTCATTTAAATTTAAATCAAAGGGTATCATAGAAAATCGTAGAAAATAAACAACTGGGAATATCTTTATGAAAACTACCTTTGGACTCTGTTCCACGAAAAATAAGCAAAATGATAAATAAACAAGTAAAACAGGCTATACTGAACTAAATTTGAAGGTTCTTTTTTTTTTTTTTCTTATTTTTTGAGTGAAATGTTGCATTTGATTCCGAAGTACAAGTTAGTTGTCATATACTTGCAAGAAGAGTTCAGGCCATGGAGAGCAATTTCCTTGGAGCTGCTTTTCCTTCAACCCAAAATCTCAGTGACTAGAACAGCTTCAGTTCGTTCATTCTTCTGACAGCATTTGAACAATGCAGCTCATCTCTTAAAAGAATGCTTCAATATTTTTATCTCCTGGACAGTTAAACAAAGATCCCTCTAACTCTTCTACTCTCATTTTTACTTTTTGTACAAGTAACTAAAATTCAGGTGTCCCATAGAACCACAAATTTTAAAATTCCTCTCTCTCACCTGTATTTAAAAAGTGCTGAATCAGGCCAGTTCAGAGAGGAAGGAGGATTGAGGGAAATTCTCTTCTAAAACCTCTCTATCGGCATGGTTAACAAGAGGAGTCATAGTATCAAAGAAGTTTACACTGGAAAAAAAACTTTGAGATGATCTATCCAACTGTTAACACTGCCAACCCCACTCCTAAACCATATTCCCAACTGCCACATCTACAAGTCTTAAATCCTTCCAGAGATGGTGGCTTCATAATTTCTCTTGTTCTAATGTCTCAACCCATTTTCTGGAAAACTTTTTTCTAATATCCAAATAAACTTCCCTGGCATATCTTGAGATTGTTTCATTCTAATACTTGTTACATGGGAGCAGAGCCCAACTTAAAACTGGCTGCATCCTCCTTTCAGGGAGTTGTAGAGTGAGAAGGACCCTCTCCCAAGCCTCTTTTTCTTCAGGCTGAGCCCTGTCCGCTCCCTCTGCTGCTCCTTATTAGACTTGTGCTCCAGACCCTTTCTCAGCTCTATTCTCTTGTCTGGACAGGCTCCAACACCTCAAGGAGCTGTAATGCAGGGCAAAAACCAAATTTCTTGTAATGCAGGGCGAAAACCAAACCGAGAACCCAAGTGTTTCACCAGTGCCCCCAGCACAGGGGCATGGGCACTGTCCTGCTCCTGCTGGCCACACTATTGCTGGCACAAGCCTGGTGCCATTGGCCTTCTTGGTCACCTGGGCACACTCCAGCTCATGTTCAGCCACTGGAAACCAGCACCTCCGGGTCCTCTCCCACTCTTCAACTTTGCAGACACTCTGTCCCAGCCTGGAGCTGCAGGGGCTGTTGTGGCACAGTGACAGGACCCAGCCCTTGGCCTTGTTGAACCTCACACAATTGGCCTCAGCCCGTGGATCCAGCCAGTCCTGATCCCTCTGCAGAGCCTTCCTGCCCTCCAGCACATCCACAGTCACACCCGACTTGTTGTCATCCTCAATCTGACTGAGAGGGCACTCAATCCCCTCATCCAGATAATTGATAAAAGTATTAAACAAGGCTAGGGCCAATATTAATTCCTGAGGAACACCACTTGTGACTGGACACCAACTGGATGCAACTTCATTCACCAATGAATCATCTACCTTTCTGAATTAAGACTTCAGTACAGACCAAGTGTTTTCTGCCTTCAAGAGCAGCAAGCTATTTGCTTCTAAATTGTATCAACACATGCAGAGGAAGGCGGCTTTCATCCTTAGTATTATTAAGTGGTACACAGAGTCATAGAGTGAATATAGCAATAATTTCTTTTCCAGCTGGATCTGCGTTTCAGCATTTACTGATTTTTACTTAATCATAAATATGAAAAAATTTTGATATAAACTTTATTTATCTGACCATTTGAGAAGACTTGCAAAAGACTCCAAGTAGATGTTAAATTCCCTTTGAACATAAAAAAATAATATCCTGAGTCAGCAGGCCTATCACAATTTTGTAGTACTTGTATATTTTGGATTGTTGAGTTTTTCTTTTAGTTGCCAAGAAGTTTGACCAAAAAAAATTTAGTTTGAGGATAGGTTAAAAAAAAATAAAAATTATGGTTTGTAGTAACCAAAAAAATTTGAAAAAGTCATTGACTCCATACAAGAGGTATGTTGAATTGTGTTAGTATCATAAAGATAGAAAAAAAACCAAGGAAATGCACTGGCATAATACGTCATCTTAGTTTTTTTCTTGTCTTTTGGCCTTTTTTCTGTCTTTCATTGCATTGTCTGTCTTTTTTTTTTTTTTTTTTTTTTTTTTAATAATGTCCTTAAACATCTCTTCAGCTAGTCCCCTAAATTCAACAGAATTTTTCTTTTTGTTTCAAACTTTGACCAGGAATTTTTACCAACAATCATAACCAACGTTCCTTACCTCTATCATAACACCATTTTGTTACCTTTCCATTGGAAATCAAGCATCCAAACCATTCATCCCTTTTCCTGTTAAAAAGAATACAAAACAAAAGATAAACAGCACAATAAAATCCTTGTCTGCTCTTAGATTTGGTGTAATTTCCCTACTGACTTTCTCACTCCAGCATTGACGTTCTTCAGCTCCTCACTGAGTGTGGATATTTCTGTTTGTGACTAATAGGCAAGAAGTGACAGTTCACATCTTCTGATTATGATACTTAAAGCTTGTATTTCACTCCTCCACTTCTCTCTGTCTTTTTCTCCACCCCTTTTGACTCTTGTTCTTTCTCCCCTTCACTTCTCTACCTCAGAGACAAAACCTTTTACATTATTCAGGTCTCCATTACATGCTATATTTTTTTTTGTTTGTATGTGGGACTTTGAAGATCTGTAGCTCTTTTCAACATTCAAGATCACTGAACCCCTTACTCCTATGCAGTGTTATGCTACTTGAATTAGTATTACCCTTCAAAGAACAATATTTCACAGCAACAGCAGTCACTGTGTAATGTGCTTTGTTAAAACTGCTAATGGCAAAATGCCTTTTTGTCTACACATGCTTTCTGTCCTTGCAAGCGAAAGAAATGTTTGATTGGAAAATTGCCATGTCGTCTGCAATGAATTTTGCATTTCCTTATAAAAACAAGATTTAAACACAGTTATGGAGTTCTTTTGTTGCTGATGTTGTTGTGATTTCTCCTCCTAATGAGCAGCACAAGGAGTCTGATGTGATAACTCTCACATTGTGGGATAAATGGGAGAAAATATGACTATCAAAAATTTTAACCTCAAAAATATCCCAAATGTTCAGAATACTTAAAAAAAAAGAGAATCTATAATAATGAAATGTTTAAGGTAGTCTTCCAAACAATGTCTTTTTTTCCCACATAAAGCCCAACAAAGACTTGCTATTAGTATTTCTTCATGTAATCATAATGCAATATCATCTTATACACTGGAAATAGATGGAGTTATGATTGAATAATTTTTCTGTTATTGAAAAAGACATATTTTCAATCAATTAATCTCCCTTCCCTTCCCTTCCCTTCCCTTCCCTTCCCT
>JANPWX010020040.1:12346-46423 GCA_024734555.1 Trochalopteron elliotii
AACCCTTCCCCTTCCCCTTCCCCTTCCCTTCTCTCTCTTTCCTGTTCCCTCTTCCGCTTCATCCTCCTTCTTCCCTCTTGCCTTTTCCCCTTACTCCCTTACTTCTTAGCCTGAAGTAGTAGGATTTAAATCACAGTTAAGTCAGTAATTATATATTTGAATTCCTTTCAGACTCTTAGGTAAATACCATCTGGTCCTGATGATTTGTTACATTTTATCAATATGTCTAAAATCTCCACTGCTGACACTTCATTTTGAGACTGACATTCAAACACAGAGAAACAACCAAATTTCCCATCTTCACAGGGAACATGGATATGAAGAATTCATTTTTCTTTTCTGCTATGACATTATCTTCCTTGTATGATTCTTTTACATCTTGGTCATTTGTAAATCCCATAAACTCTCTGGCAAGTTTCTTGCTTTTGATGGATATGAAAAAACTTTTTATTATTACTTCTTTTATTTTAGAAACTTCAGCAGCTTGTTTTTCACACTAATCTTTTCATCCCATTTTTATTAAGTTTTAACATTCGACTTGTCCACAGTGAAGCCTTTTTTGCTATTTTCATTGAGTGCACATGCCTTCCACTTTTGAAAGATATTGATTTATTTCTAAACTAAACTGGAGGGGGTTACTTTGCTTTGAAGGATGATACAAATGAAAAAATATGGGAAAAACAGGAAAAAAAAAGCAAGGGCTGTTTACTTAAATGAATGAATTTCAGAGGATAAAAAAAAGGAAATAGGAAATAAAGGAGATTAATCATATAGTTAAATTTACACTATAGCTAATGTCAGGTTATGAAGAAAATGCTTTGTTTTGGTTTTTTGTTGTTTTGTGGGGTTTTTTTTTATTCCACTTCAGCATTTGCAGCAGCTACACCTTAGAGAAAGGACACTGTGAATGCTGTTCTCTCAGCCATAAAACTATTTCTTGAAACATTCCTGATGGCAGCTTGAACAGCCCACCTCTACATTGCAGCACTAAGATGTGTCTTGGCTACTTTACAGCATTTTACTTTATACTCTGGTTGTGTTATTCATAACATTTTTTCAATAGCTAAGAGGTCCTATAAGGGTACAGCCAGACCATCCAGTCATCAGAACTAAATTTCAGAAGAATCTAGCCTGCAATTCAAAGCTGTCAGTTTTTAAGTCCGTTTGGAAAGGCCTCTGATTTTTTAAACCTTATACAGCCATTCCCTGTCAACTGGGAGGAGTCAGGTTTGGAAGTAAAAATGAATAAATGATTAGAGGGTATCCCTGAAGACTGAATAGAAACCTGATAATTTTATATGTTGAATTCAATTCAGTGATACAGCCTTCTAATACTGACAGCTATTGTCTGTTTATTTAACATTTGGGTAGTGATTTGTTTGGGGCTTTTTTTTTTTAAAGTCTTGTTTTCCGCGGAAATATTTAAAACACTGCCATAAAGCTTGTCAGTACATGCTAGCTTTATTTTAGAACTTATTTATGCTGCAAATCAAAATGGAAGTAAAAGCATAAACAACAGTTGCATATAAAAGTAGATCAAGACTTTTTCTGACATAAGGTTCTAAAGGCACTCACCAAAATGACAACTAAATTGAACACCAAGTTTCTGAAGGTTTAAGCATCTGTGGATCCTTATATTGACACCAACTGGGAATGCTTAGTGGCCCTTCCAAAAATCCATTCTCTTTCTGTTAATACTTGATAACAGTTTGAGGTTCCAACTGTGCAATTTGTATTTTTGAAACATTAGGGAGAGATGCTAACACAACTATCTAGTATGCCAAAATACATAACCATTTTTGCATCAATTCTATTAAAATTTTCTTTAAAAAAATCCTTTGTCTACCTCTGCTAATGAATGTCATGGATTTGATGCCCCTACTTTACCAACCCTTTAATTCCCCACAAGATTTTTGCCTAATTCTTCCAATGGGAATGTTGCTCTGCAAGATGGTTACATTGCTCCTGTAAACCTCACTGAAAACCATACATTCCTGCTTTTACTGAACTATTTTCTGGACCTAGAATATGATGTTCTCCTTACATAATTGGATCTGTGTCTGGGAGTGTGAGTAGGAAATGGGAGACCTGCTTGAGAAGTGGACTATGCACTGTCCTTGAAAGTACCTGTCCTTGATCACAATTATCTCCTTTCCATAGGGGAAAAATGTTTGGGTTTGGAACTTTTGGGGCAGTTAATATAACATGACAATACAACCTATTTCAATTGTAAACTGCTGGTGGTAAAAACACGCTATCATTCACACTTATATAAATGAAATCATAATGGGTGCTTTGAGTCTTTTTAGTAATAAAAAGATAAAATGTAAGATGAGGAAATTTCATTTTCTGGGGAGGTAAAAGATATCTCACTTTTAATATTTTTGTAATGAATCAGAATTAAAAAAATAGAAAAAAAATCCATGGAATGTAGCATTCAAAAATATTTCTTTAGAATAAAACATTTATTTAATCACTTTTTGACTCAACTTTTTTTTTTGCACTAAATCTGAAATGAACTGTTTCATGTTGTTTACCTTTACCTACTGAAATCTGACACTTCCAGGTAACTGACACTGATTCTACTCAATTCCATGTAAATCCTCTAACAGATTATGTTTCCATATTGCTCCAAATGATATGCAGTTGCTGAAAAATTGTGTCACTTGAAGCCTCAATTCATTATGAACAGCATATCTCATCCAGTCATAAAAGAGTATAGGTTAATCAGAGTTATACTTTCCATGATGCTCTGAAGCACACAAAAAAAGAATCTTTTAGCAAAAAATAACCCAAATCAACAGGGCAAGTGTAAAACATAACCTTCAACTGCCAGATACTCCACATTCCAGTGATGTCTATGGTTTGTCAAAACTTCTGCTGAAGCCTTCAGATTCCTTAACATATTTCTTATGGCAGCTCTTCAGAGGTGAGGCAAATTCCTGCATATTTTCATAGAAAACGTGTCTTATGTTCAAGCATAAACTAAAAAAACCATACACAGAATGCAAAATTCTAAAAAATGTTCTGGTAGATGATTAATTCTTGATCTTTATTTACACAGTTGTATTTAAATACATGTAAGTGGTGATACAATATGAACAATCTGGATGTATAAAAAACTGATATTACTACCAGTAACAAGATGAGAGCAGTTTCGAGTTTGGAAGATGGATTAGAAAAAAGATTTTCCACCTAAATCTCTCCATTTTACTGGCAAGCCCAAGTTAATTACCCACACAGGTATGGGGCAGAATTTCTGTACAGTCCAGAACTTCTCGTTCTCAGGTTTGCCCCTGAATAACACAACAACTCCTTCTCCTATTCCTGGCATTGACCGTTGCTCCTGTAATTGCCTTCACTGTTATGAGTCTTTCTTTTTTTTTTCCTATAAAAGAAATTACAGTTTGTCTCTGTAGAAGATATAACCTGAGTAACTGCTGTACCAAAGAAATGCAGCAGGTTTTGCAATAATATGAAGAAAAGAAGATATGCGACTTCTGAGCAATTAAATGCATTTGACACACAGGTCTATAGGAGAGCCACTTATTTTTAACTCCTTTTAGTTATTTTTCTCTAAAAATAGGGGTTTAGCCCCCCAGCTTCTCTCTGAAGAAACTTTGAGACCAGACATGACAGGACTCACGTTGTTAAGCCTGCTGGGTAACGCCAGTACAAAACGTGATGACAGAGTTACCCACAGAGAGAGCTGTCTTATTTATCTCCATGCTGGCAAACTGATGCACTCCTAGCAGTAGTAGTTTTCCCTGTAATCATTTGTATTATTATTTATAACAAATTACATGTCAAGGGCACAATGGCAGATTGGTGTATCCCATTAATTTTTTGTATGAGGGGTGGAGGCTATAAAAGGCTATTACTGTTACTAGAAATACATTGACAATTTATTTTACCTGCAAACTGAGAAGTTCTTTGCATTAAAACTTTTATGAGACAGAACAGGAAAGAGACACACTCAGACAGACTTAAGAAATGGAAGGAGAAAAAAAGGGTAGCGGGAGACTGAGGCTTGGAGAAATGTCATATTTGGGTATGAGTTGAAATGGTACCTTTAATTACAGTATATTTACTGAGACAAAGTTGTTTCTGCAAAAAAAACCACTATTAAATGCACATTTCCAGGAGATCTTGTTGCAGTGCATGATTGAGGTTTCCAAAATTGTATCTGTATTTTGTTTATTTGTCTCTAATGGTAGATTCCTTCCAAAACACCCCCACCCATAATCACCTGGTATCACCCTGTCCTGGACCACCCCCTTCTTTCCCTCATTGGCCCAGAGTTTGCTCCTCCCAGGCTGCGACCTGGAAAAAGGGGACACAAGGGCCCAAGAGCTGTTCTGGCACATGGACTGCGCTGGAATAAACACCTTCCCAAACCAGAGCCTGCTCCCTTATTCCAAGACTTAAACCACACACAGCCAAGAGACTGAGGAACCCACAAACTGTTTTAGTTGGTCTGGGAACAACTTCTTGGCTGATAAGTAGCTGATAAGCAGCCCAGAGAGAACCAAATTACAAGATCTTCTGATGAATATTTAGTTCAAGGTAGTCTACCAATGACACCAGTAGATGACATATTTTTTTAAGAGGATGATGTAACATTCTCTGCAAGGAGACGTAGTAGGTTGTTGGTTTCAAGCTTTATGCAAGAGTTATTCTTTGAGATTCATGGAAGGAATGTATCCTGAACAAGGAGAAGGGGAGGCAGAGGCAGTTCAGAACAAAGGTTAAGCATCATAATGAGATTAATAAGCAATTGAGCTCAAGAGAAGAAAAATGTGAAAATATTTGTGAAAGAAGTAGGGGGAGGAAGAATGGAAGCTTGAACTCTGTGGCCTGTGTTCACACAAGATGATTGTAATTGTCCTTTCTGGCCTTAAAAATCCATGAATCTATGAATGAATGAATGAATCTATGATTCTGGGACAAAAGCCGAGAGAGGGTTCAAAGATTGCAAGTCCAAAGTCAAACTCATCAGTGGAGACTTATGAAAAGACATGATTGATGACAAACCTTGTCCTTAGATTGTACGTGAGGCTACTGCTTTTTAAAAGTGACACTTGTCACTTTTCTGTCTCAGCAGGAGGAGAAGAAAAACATATATATAATCTTTGTCAACATCAATTTTTCTTTCAGGTTTATTGCAATCATAAACTGTACTGCACAATGAAAAAATACAGTGTCACCTTGGGTCCATCAAACTTGACACTAAGAGGTTAAATGGATTTCTTAGCTTAGCTGGATCCAAAGAGGAAGAGCACCTGCAGAATACAAGCTGCACAGAGTAACACTCTCCTTTCTTTTCTTTTTCTTGCAATTGGAGACAAAGTTTACAGACAAACAATGGACAATGCATTGAGCTCAGCAGCACAAAGGTAATTGTATCAATAAGTTTTCAAAGATTTGAAGGTTCTTTCAGCAGGTGATTTGCAGTGCTAAGCATTATGGCTCCGAAGAGATACACAGATTGGAAGTTGGTACATATGAGGCAGTGAGCCACTCAGCTGTATTATTTGCACCAAATTGGGTGGAGTTGTCCTCACTGAGCCTTCTTTTAACCTGCTAGACTAAGCATTTCCTTTTTCCTCTTCATTTTCAAACCCAGTCTTATTACATCTCTTTCTCTTTTTCTCCTTTATCACTCCCTTGGCTGTGCTGCTGCACTTGACTGTTCTTTTAAAATTCTGCAACTGCACAGATTTAAGACAAGAACAGTGAGACAAGAATGGGCTGTTTATGTGTATATTGGAACTGCTAAGAAACTTTACAAATTTTTGTTTGTTTTTCTTCATAAAGTAAAAGAAACAAAACCAAAAAAAACCCAAACAAAAAGCCTGAATGCTTCTGGCTTTAAGACATAGAATGTCTTGCATTGTGCTCTCCCTGCTCCTTTCTGGAGGGAAACCAGTCAGATTTATACTGGCTTGGAGAAAGTAGATACTGGGAAAATTTCTGCTGAATGGAAAGTCATGAGTTTATAATGAATAATAATAATAATTTTTAAAAAATTACAAGTTTATATCACTGATAAAATAGCTAGAGTGTTCATTTGCTTGTTTAAAATATTTTAGAGAGAATAGAGGGAAAACACTAATAGAACCTTGTAAGTATGTAGCTGAATGAGTTTGCATTCATTTAACCTTGTACTGCATAGAAAGGAAAATGGGGGGGAAAGAAAGCCCTCTGCAATTAGGAAGTTGGTTCCCATGGCATTTGTGAGCTCCAGTCTGAGCTCTGTACTAGGATCTATATACACTTCCATTCACCTTTTGAAAGGTCAGGCATGCTATGAAAACTAAACACCTAAAGTGCATATGCCACTCCACTCCTGCAAATGACTGCTTATGAATCTGGAAGGTGGATGGAACAAAGGGTTTGCAGGATTTGCATGTTCTATAAAAGCTGGGCCACATGTGAAGGAGAAGCACTCAAAAGCAGAAATTACCCCTGCTTCTGCCTTTGTATACAATTAACAAGGCGCATGAAAATTAAGCACTGGAAAGGTAACAAAAAAATTCCCTGCCTTTACCAGGCTGTAATAGAAAGATGTTTTTTGCAATAGTGTCTCTGTTACTTTGTTCTACAGTAAAGGCACAGCTTATTAACTGATGTTAAAGAAAAAGCGAGTCCAAATTTATACCAGAAAAACACTAAGTAAGGAATCGAGAGGATGAGAGATGTTAAAAAATCCACAGGTGTTTGAAGTTGAATCTAAAATGAAGTTTCATGACAAAACTAGCCAGATGTTAATGCTCATCTCAAGCTTTGTACTACAGAATTAAATAAAAGACAAAACAGGAAAATCGAAAAACAGCCAGTGAGATGCCAGTGCTTGTAGTTATGTCTATTCAAAAGAGGTTTTAAAACTGAGTTTGCATTTTGGCATTAAAACATTGAATTTTGTCCTCTTTTTACTTTAAATGCTACGTACATTAAAAACCAGCAACATTCTTCTATCCTGCCTAGTATGGGAAATGTTTGGCAACAGTGAAAAGCCTAGGAGCATCTTCATCCAGATATTCCTCTTACAGAAGTCTGAAATCTCACCAGGTGCCTTACCTTAGTCTTCCTCTTACTTCTTTAGGCCTTTAGTGCAGAGGAGAATATTATCTTAAAGAAAAAAGTTTCAATAGATTCTTCTTAGTTGGAATAATTCCTACCACAAGGCAAGAATTTGTGATTTTCCTACAGTTGCTTAGTTTTGTCTCAACTATTTGGCTTTTGCCAAAGGCTCTGCTTTTTCAACACTTAAAAACAATCCTTTAATTCATTTTCTGGGAACCCTCTCTGGAGTCTGTGAAAGATGAGGAGTCTTGAGGACTAATAGCCCAGGATCTGATCTGCAGCAGGCACTGTTTATCACAGACAGCACTGTAGAAACTTGTCCCACAACTCGCCGGGTGGGTGGTGCTCGCTGGCACCAACAGCAGGGGAGGGGTGGCAAATGCACCGGGGCAGCGAGCACGTCAATGTGCATTTATGCTAATGTGTGTGTTCATGTGTGCAGATGGCTATATCGTGGAGTTCTGCTAGCAACTGAAATGTGATCTCACTTTGGGTATTTGCAATGTTGATTTTTGCAGTGTTGGTTCTTCGTGCTAAGCAACATGAAAAACTTAAGCTACAGAGGTTTATTTAGCAAGACTGTGAGACTGAAAGTGAACAAGGAGCTTCATGATTTTGACATATAATTCTTCAGATATGATCAAAGAACTCGATTTACTGGAAGTCCTACTAAGTGTCAGAAAAAACAATTTAAAGTATTGGAGCTGTCGACAGGATGACACTTTCATTTTGAGGCAACTTTCAAGGTTTTGAAACTTTTTCATTTTCCACTTAGGAAAAAGTGTTGGAACTTATATTTTCCTAATGAATGTGTTGGAGTTTGGTTTCATGTCAAAAGGAACTTAAGCATCCATTTCTCTCTTTCAAAGGAAAAATAAAAGAGATTAATTGAAAAATGAAATTTATTAGGAACAAAACTGTACTGCAACCAATGTGTTTTTATGTAATTCTCCCGTTTTAACAAATAGCATAGTAGGGCACAATTTAACTTACATAACTTAATTGAACTTCACTGAATTTCTAACGAGGTAGATTCCACCACTTCTCTGTGAAACCTATTCCAGCATTTTACTGTTCTCATAGCAAAAAGGTTTTCCACTTTCCTCCATAAATCCAATTTTTCAGTACTTTAACCCCCCTGCTTGGTGGTCCTGCTCCAGATTCTATTTTTTCAAAGCAAAAATTACACCACGGAGCAAATTAAAACTGAACACAATGTTCCTGGTGTATCCAAACAAGAGCTGGCCAGAGTGGAATAATCACACCCCTTCATCTGCTGGCTATGTTGTTGCTCATGGATCTCAGGAAACAGCTTTTTCTTTATAGTTACAAGAGCATTCTGCAGATTTATGATAAATTTAATCTCCCTCAGGACTCAAAGATCCCTCCAGCAAAGATGCATCTGACCAAGGCAGACCCCTGCCTGTTCTGCTCTTGTTTCTGTCATATCCACCAGGATTTTGCACTCATCACATGTTAAAGATTCTGCAGGTTCTGTTGGCCCAAGCTTGTTTGTATTCTACTTGCAAAGTTTCTTTCCTCAAAGCAGTAGTGCTTCAAATGTCTGTGACCTGTGTGGGTGAAGGTATTTACAAATACAAGATATCATTGTTAAAAATGACATTTAGTACAGTTAATTTGTCACATATATCTCACACATGAAAGTCTCTGAGACACTTTTAAAGGATTCCTAGCAAACTGTGATATTTCTACAGATATAGGTAGTAAGATACATCTTGTGCTCTGTGAAGACCATGTATGTAAAATGAGTTTAAGTTTTAAATCTGTCCAGTTCCATTCAGAACCACAAACTGGGAGCTCCTGAGCCAGTCACTGCCTCTTTACCTCTTTGTTAGACACAGCTATTTTTAACTTAAAACAATGACATCATCCTCTGATCTTTTCTCCTCCACAAACCTCATGTAGTGTCCCCCAGTTCAAACTGATCTCTGCTTCTAACTCTTGTTCTGTAGCTGGAAAGTGTGGGGATGATGAGGGTGTTAGATCTGCCAGCCCAAAGAGGACTCACTCTACCTTTTCATAATCCCCAGCTAAGAGTTGTGAGAAGTGCAGGGAGTGTTACTTTTCTTGCTGATTTTTTTCCTGGATTACTTAAAGAACTACATCTTCGCTCTGTGGGTGTGCTAGCATGAAAATACAGCCCCAAAAAGCAGACTCCAGAAGCATACAAATAGGAACAATCTCCTTTCAAAATAAATAATTTGCAACTAGAAAATATGTTTTAGTCAAATGTGTCATGATTTTGACAATTTTTCTTTTGTTTTTCCCAAATTGCATTACAAACTGAACAAGCACCTCATGTTGAGAGCCACAATAAAATATTTCATTTGAAAGTGTAAACTTGACTTCAAATTGCATGTAAAATGGACAGTTATTTCAAAATGAACTGCAATTTGGCACATCACAGTTGGACAGGCTGAAATGTCAAAAATGGTTTTACTTGCTGCATTTGCTTCTTATACAAATATAGAAATTTCTTTCTGGGGTGCTGCCCTAAATTGGTTTCTAAAAACAAGCTCAAAAGAACCCCAAAACATTTTTTTCTTAAGTTTTCAGTGATTTCAGCTCAGTCCCAGTTTGGAATGAAAAGTAAAAATGTCAAAGATTGGAAAATCAAAACATTGAGATGTGGATTTTTTTGTTTTCTTTTGGTTTTTTAGGATCAGTTTTAATATGTGTATATACCAAAAGGCTTCAAAACAATAGTTTTTCATTTTGAAAACCCAAATGACCTATAAGAGTTTTGCAAAAATAAAAAATTCTTCATGTTTGATGTTTACGTATTCTTTTACATCATAATGTTTGGGGGGTTTCTTAGATTTTACAGATGTTGTTTGGAGTATTACCATCAATGGTTATGCCAAGGAAACCACAATTTGTTCCTTCTGTGTTTCTGTTAAGCACAGAGATATAAACACAACCTGTCCAATCTGTGTTTCTTGTATGAGGTCTGTCCTTCCCTCAAAACACCAACTCTGTATGTATATAACTCTTTATTTATATATGTATATAATATTCAAGCATGAGTTTTTAAATCAATATTAATATATTAATCTTTAAAAATTATGGAGAACTCATTAACAAAACCAAAATTTATTGCATCATACAAATTAGTCTTAATAAATTACATTAGCTATCCTTATAGTCCCAAATGTCAGCATCTACAGTGTATATCTATTACTGCAACCTGTGTAAATATCCAGGAAATAATGTATTTTCTCTGTTTACTTTTCCTTAGGATAAACAGCAAAACAGTAAAAAGAGGCTAAGACACAACAGGGGATGCAAAACAGACAAGCTGCAACAGCCTACATGGGAGAATATTACAGAATTACAGTTGTTGCAATGGCTACCAGCTGTGCATCTGGAATAAACAGGTTTGGAGCCAAGGAGTTTTTAATACAGGGAAAAGTTTGCCTCAGATGCTCACTCCTTTACATTTTTATTTCAGTCTTTACTTCTAATGTTTTAAAGCAGAATATTCCAAAACCCCTAGTTATTTCTGTTGTTGTTCTTGTTGACTGCTCTGTCAAAAGCTGCAGGCAGGTAGAGGCATATTAAAATTTTTGTTACTAATATTTCAGTTCACTGCATTTGATCACTGAGGATTATCCGCCTGCTTGCTTTGTGCTGCTTTGGCAATGATAGGGAGAGAAGAATGTTGGATGTATGAGCTCTGCAATTGTCCCTTTACTTCTATTGATCCTTACAAAAAACACGCAAACACACAAGGCATTTCACTATGCCAGGTTTCACATGTCTTGACCCTAGAAGTTAAAGAATTTTTCTCTTTTTACATTTGAGGGGATGTGTTTACTCATGTGGACATCTCCACTGTTAAGACATAGTCAGCCTCCAGAGCACCATCCCTTTTATGCAGTGGAGGAGACTATGAACACTGAAAACAAGAGTTTTCAGTTAAATTAGTGTGTTCAGGAATCTATTTTCATACACATGATAGCAACTGACAGCACACTTGGATGGCATAATAACTGTAATTCTGTCATTTTATCACTTCTGAGGGCTTGACTTTGCATACCTCCTCATGGCAGGGAATGGAAAAGAGTACAGAAAGCACAAAGAGGGAGAAAAATCCCACCAGCAAACAAACTCAGAAATGTGATTATGCTGTGTGTATGCTGACAGTCTCACAGCTCACACAGCCCTTGAGAGCTTGAATAGAGCTGGGACAGTTTAGGAATTTTCTAAAAGTCACATGTTTGCCAGTAGCTTTTGATTTGCAACTCTTTACTCATCCAGACTTTCATCTGTTCAGTGTGCACCCCAGTTGCCACCTGAGTTTAATGACTCAGTTGTTTTTCTTACGAAAATATAATGTTTTGGCAAAAATTCTGAATATCTGGAGCTCTTCTGGGGGGTACACAGGACAGACATTCTAATCCAGGAATTTGGAAGCATCTTGAGTTTCCCTGATCACTGTCTTTGAAAGCCAGAACAACACAAGGTTGGGACAATTTATATTTTGATTGCTTTGAAGAAGAATGAAAACCCCTAAAACTTTAGATTTCTTTCCAGAAAAAGTCTCTGCATGTGAGCATATTCCACCAGAGAAAAACCTTTGTGGATATTTTGTCCTCAGTAGGACCAGATCTATCCCACACCTGATATGAACAAGATTATTACATCCTAAGATGTTATCACTATATTGATATTAAATCTAACACACTTTTTTTTTTTTTTAACTAGAAAGCAAAAGAGTCATCAACAATTTCCTTAGTAATATTTTATCTATTTTCCCCAAATTTCCTCTCCCAATCAAAGATGGTGAATCTTTCAGACCCTACATCTTTTCAGGAGATAAGTCAAATTACATTGAATTTATCAGAATCAGATGATTTTTTAAGTTACTCTCAGAAGCAAGATTGGAAAACTAATACCTGACTTGCACCCCAGGCTGACTACAATAGCTGAGGTCTGCTTTCATTCTACAAGCCATCAGGTCTCTGTCCTTCAGCTGTTGTTGGTTATGGCTTACAGCTGTGTTCCTAGAACTAATCTGTGAAAATAAGCATTCTTTAGTTTTTTCCCTTTCTCTCTTTAAAGACTTGGACGACTCAGATAATTTCCTGGCATTCCTTAGTAGCCCTTTCTTTAATGAGAAAATCAGCTGGCTGTATAGCTTTTTTTCAGTGTATACTGCCAGCTAATGGCAACTTTATTAGGTATCTGCAGTGAGATGATGAGCCACCTGGGAGTATTAACACCTGGATTTACAGTCACAATGGTAGAGCATATTGAAGTCCTTCACTACACTGAATTACTCAATAATAGCTTTTGGAAACATAAATAATCAAGAAGCATCATTTTTGAAGATAAAAGTCAGGAACATGTCTGGCTAATTGACCATGATGGAGTTATAATAGTGAAATACTGCACACTTTTGGAGTAAAGCTCTCTACCATGCTGCCTCTATCTGAAGCATTGAGGGCTGGCAACTCTACAGAAGTTTATGTATAGTGACTCTTGCCCATTGCTCCTGCCAATAAGATGCACATCAGATTTTTACATTGGTCTAATCTATTGCAATAAATTCTGTCTCTAAGAAAAACAGAGATAATGTTAAACAGGAGGACTCCAAACAAGATTGCTAATTCAGTTTGCATCAAAATCCAGGAAAGGTCAGATCCTGGTAGCAACAGAATTTTCCATCCTGTTTTTTCTATATTTAGTTAAGAAAGTGTTGAGGTCTATTTGTGTATTTCAATTATTTTAACTCCACCTGATTAAGAAAATGCTCTAAGTTACATACAGATATAACTGCTGAAGAGACTTAAGTGTGAGCTTTACAGCTTGGCTGAGTTGAGACATATATTTACTCAAGTTACTTCAGAGGATTCAAGGCAGTGGCAAAATGCAAAATATAAAACTATAAAAGTCTCTCTGAATATATGACTACATTTTAGTTCTAAATTGTATTTGCCTGTGCAATGGTTTTCAAATGGAAGTTTCTGTTGTTTGCTTGCTGTTGTTTAGATTCATTTTTTTGGCTTTGAGTTTGATTTTTTTTGGAGGGTGAATCCTTCCATATTTTTCTTTGATTTTCATTTCCAAATATTTCTCAGGAAAAAAAGTTGTCAGAATATCCCTATGCAATCTATTAATGTATATAAATGATAAGTTTACCTCAGTCAAACTGTAAATATTTCTGAGGGAAAAAAATTCCTGAAGTTGTGGGTTTTTTTGTTTTATAAATCTCTATGGACATTTTTTCTCTAAATGCCAACATTTATGAATCAAAAAAAAAAAATTAAAACCCTACACCAACAAAAGATATTTAAACTTCTGGGAGTGTAACAAGCTTCTCAACAAACAAACACTGGAGAAATTATTTCAGTTACAGTTTTCAAATAGAAGCCACAAGATTTTACTTGCTGCCTCTTGCAATTAGCTGGTGAGGTACTGAATCACTTCTCTGTCTCTCCCCAACCCAAAGAGTATTTATTTATTCATACAAAGTGAAACAGCTTCACCAGAACAAAGTCAAGAAGCCCAGGCTGCAGTACCTTATAGTCTGGTGGTTTAAAGCTCAGTGCTGCAGGTTCCTGTTTTTCCTTCTCTGCACCAGGGAGACAGAAGGCTCAGGTGCTCACCATGCAGGTGACAGCCCATGATTTCAGGGCTCCATGCATCTTGCGTGGCCCAGAATCCCTTCCTCTCACCAGGGCTCTCACGCCCCTCCTGACCCAGCTGTGGGACTGAGCCCTGCAGATGAAACAGCAGCTCTATCACTTCACCACAAAAATCTGACTTTGGTCCAGCAGCTCATGTTCCTGGAAGCTCATTTATTATGTAACACAGGCTCAATAAATTAAGTATGATTTGATCTCCCTTCCTCTCACAGCTTTTAAAATGCATCCTCTCATGCTGCTGGAATGTTCTGGAGCCACAGAAGGAATTCTTCCCTGTCAGGATAGTGATGATATGGTACAGGTTGCCCAGAGAAGCAGTGGCTGACCCATCCATGGGAGTACTCAAAACCAAGTTTGGTGGGGCTTGGAGCAACTTGGGGTAGTGGAAGGTATCCCTGCCAGTGGAAAGGAGGTTGTAACTTCAGGCAGGGCTGAACAGGTCACAGAGATCATTCTTAAAGTGTTTACAAAGATTCACCCTCACCTTTGCATGTCCTTATTGCTGTTTTTCTCTACACCTCCCAGGGTTATGAACTGCTCCACTATCCCGGGAATCCCATATTGTCACCAAGTACCAAATTCAAGTTTGACTGGAAACAGTCATAAAATACATATATCTTACAGCCCTTACACGTGGTATTTGAAATCATTACCTTGAATTGCATTGCATTGCAGTATTCCAGAATTCTTTTTTTCAACACCTCAGTTTTCATTTGATCACAAATGGACTCCACAGGTATTGGCTGTGGCAAGAAAAATTGTGGTAAACTAACTTAATGGGTGTTCCCCCATTCACATGGAGTTGTAAACCAGGTACGTCACACTGGGAACTTGGCATTTGAATGAGGCAGTGTTGAATGGCGTTTGAGGATGTGGGTGTCAGGTCCAGACTCAGGAGAAAACCCAAATGTGTGGGATGTTGTAGAATGGGCCAGGATTAGAGCTGTAACCTTAGAAACTGGGGAAGTAAACCATGGACAGATGTGACTGCTCTTTAGGGGAGACAATTACAGAGGAACAGTTGGAATGGTTATAGTAAACCTTGCAGACTTGTGTGAATAAAATAATTAAATAGCAATATTATACCCAATTACTCATTAATCAGGCACACAAAGTTACTAAATGCCAGACAAAGAAAGTCCCTGGATTTCAGTTAACCACTTAGAGTGGTCAAAGTGTTAAATAAGGAAATGGGCACGAGAAAGACAAGTGGTGCAAAAATTCCTGAAAGGAGCAATCAATAAACTACAAAACAAAGGGCATTTAGCTCTTTAGTGTTGGTCCTATTTTCTCACCTTCTCTGCTAACCAATCAGATAAAAATTTGCTTAGATAAAGGCATCCCAATTTAAGCTCAAGGGACTTCAGCGTCTATTGGAATCAAGACAATCTAAAAACAGTTCTGTTCTGCTTTGAAAAGGTAAATGAACCTTCTGTGGAAAGCAGAAGTGTGAAAGGTTCAGAAGAAACCTATTACAAGCTTCAGCACACACTTGTGACAAGAATTGTGACTCTGTATTTTAGCAGAACAGAGTTTCCCCAAGGGATACCAACTAATCTGAGACATTAAAACATTGCATTCACTTCAGCTGTATTACTTCTTCCCTCAGATGCTAGTCTAATCATCCACTGTAATGCTGTTCCTAAAACAAATGAAGATTTTTTTTAGTATTCTTAAGAGCAGAGCTGTTAAATGTTGCTGGTCAGAATTTTCTTAGTCATTCAAAAAGACAGTGGTTTCCATTGCTTTTTTGAGTACTTCCACAATGTTAGGTTTCCAAGTCTTAATTTTTTTGCAGTTTTACTTTGAGATTTTTAGTTTTCTATTTTAGTGTATTTGTTCTTGAATTCTTACATAAATTTTCCTGTTTTAACACCCTCTAACTCTGTTTTAACCTGTCTTATTTTTTGTGACCTTTGATCACTTACAGTCTCATGTTTTCAGTCAAACATTATATAAAAAGTGAACTAAGATCACACTTGCACCTGGAGGTAGGATTGGTATCATATACCTGACCCCTTGAGCTGAGATTCACCCACTTGGTTTGTATTGGTCTTGGTTTGTGGCTTAGATACACATGCATTCATATACACATGAATAGCGTTTTCTGAGATTTTAAGGTATATTTTTTGAGATCTATATGAATGGAAAACTGTATTTCTGTAAGTTAGTCATAACACCTGTTGCTCTGTACAGGGATCAGTATGAGTCAAAAAGTGCATATGAACTCTTTTGTCACTCTGGAGGGAATTTCTTAGAAGATTTTGCCAGCTAAGTATGCCAGTATGTCACTTTTATTCCATAAGACCATTTTAGTCACTGTAGCAGGTTCAGGAACACCAAGAGGCCTTAACCAACATTCAAAATCCACTTGGATATTCAGAAAACAGTGAAAAATGGTCTCTGACAGAAAGAGCACATCATTCTAGAATCTTTACTACACACAGTGGAGTCAGTGGAAAGACTGGAGTGCTTCAAGTCTGTTGGCAAAGCCAGCAAGAGTCCTATAAATAGGAAGGAAGGAATGGTAGGAGTTATCCACAAAATTATTCTATTTGGTAGAATAAGGAATTATATGACTGACTCACACAAAACCACCACAAAACAGAATAAGTCTCCTGGTCTCTCCTACAGCGCCAAGGATGTTTAGAAGTATAAATGGCAGTAGAAAAAGCTTCTGTTTATTCAATGGGCTGCTGAAGTCAATAGGATTGTGTTAATACATATATATGTTGATACATAGATTGCATTAATGCATATTACTTCTGGATATAATTCTGAAAAATGTATATTTTTCTCTCAATTGAAGGCATGATTATCTACACAGTGCATTAACAGGCATAGTAGCCAGAGAGCTCACATTGGAGTGATGTGACGCTGCTAAGAAAAATCAATCTTCGTCTTCATATCCGGGAGAAATATATAGATATAGAATTTTTTCCTGAAATTATTGCTAAGTACCAGTGTTTTGGAAGGATTTTTTATCAATTTTTTATATTACAGCACCATGGTTTAGGTTGCTTAAACATTTTCAATATCTAGTACAGGAAAAGAAGATAAATAGTTCCAGATATGAAATGTAAGAAAAAGTTATTATAGTACATCCCGCTTTTACTCATTAATTTACTTCAGATTCTGAGGACTAAAAAATAAAAGAGGAAAAAGATAATAGAAATAACAAATATTAATTCATTTTATATAAAATGTGTATTCATATACCAGACTTTTAATACAAAAACTCTCAATCCCCTTATCCCTTAACTTGTTCTCACAACATGATCCATTACCCCTTATGGACAGTGAATTATATGTACCAGTGTATTTATTAATGTATTGTAATAGATCACCAGTCTATATTTCTTTACTGCATCCTTGGTAACATATTCAGGACATTATTTAAAGCTCATTATTCACTGAAATAACACATGCAATAGCACAATTGGTTAGCTGTGATATTTTATTAGAGTGAGCATTTCGGGATTTTATTCTCAGTCCCTCATCAACATAAAACATAGTAAAGAGTTCATAAATCTAATTAAGAACATTAGAATAAGGAAAAATCACTGAATATTTAGTTAAGATATGCAAGGCTCATGTACAAGCAAGCCATTAGAGGCAGTCATAAATGCCAATTGAAAAGCACTCAATAACAGCTAGTTGGTGGGAGTACAACAAGACAGATGTAGATGGAATGGAAGTCTGCAAAGGTAGAAGTGTTTTGTTTATCTGGTTGTTTGTCTGGTTTTATTTTTTTATTTCCCCATCTCTTTTCCCTTGAAGAAATTTTACTGGGATGATGTTCTGGATTGGACTACCATTCACTTAGGAAAATAATCCTGTTGTAAATGTTATAACCAGGGGAACATCAATTTAATCTGGGCCATGACCAACCCTTGAAAATAGATAGTAGTAGTACCTTTTTTCCCTTTTCCTTTTCCTTTTCCCCTTCCTTTTCCTTTTCCCTTCCCCTTCCCCTTAGCCTTCCTCTTCCTCTTCCTTTCACTCCTTTAGAGATTTTTAAAAGGTATTCCAGTTGTAAAATATGTTTTAAAAAAACTCACTTAGAATATCACTTAGAATCCTTCCAGTTTGTTAATTTCTTAGAAGCCATTTCAACACAAATTCAGCAATCAGGATCCTGTGCATGTGATAAACCCCCTAAAAGGTAAAGGCTTAGTCCAGGGTGGGTCTATGGATAGCTTTGCTTAAGTGAGATGGGAAGACTGGAAAGCACAAGTTGCTTACAAAGCAGAGTGCTTCCCTGAAAACAAGAGAAAAAGAAGACAAAATCCACCCCAATTAATTAGCAACCTATTGATTGCCTAGGGAACTTTCCCTTAGGATTATTTGGTAAAGGTCTGAATCCTCATTCTGTCTTGTCCCCACTATATATTTCTCAAATCAGAATTCATACTCAAATCTTAATGGTCGAAATAAAGAGGTAAGAAGCAAAAAAGAAAAATTATTCGTATGAATCAGTGGTGAGGGCAGTCAACTGGATGGTAAGAGATTACAGTCTGTTGTTTCTAGAATTTTTTTCAGTCACTGCTTCTCATACAACATATCAAAACCCTCCATTGACCTACTCTGATGTAAAGACACAGATGCAGTTCTTGCCCTACAGTTTTTCTGAACAGGACCCACATCACTGGGCTTACTATTTAAGATAGATAAATGATACGGTGCCTGTTTCTCAGGCCCAGCCAGCCTCGGCACCAATATCAGCACCGGTGTGTCCTTGTTGCTCAGCAGCGTCAGCGTGGCGAAGGCAGAAGAATGAAAGGGGGGACTCTTGAGAGGTTTGGTCACAACAAATTTATTGGAACTCCAGCGTGGAGTCCTCACCTCGGGATGTCAGCCTCTCCAGAGACCACAACGAAACCCAAGGGGGACCTTTTAAAGGGAGGCGTAACACGGGGGTGTTCAACCAAGGACCAGTAAGGTTTAATGGGGAGGTGGCTCATATCATAACAAACATATAAAACAACCATACAATGAACAGTAGAAGGTGACAATCAGGATTCTGTTCAATCACTCGACGCCTCTCCTAGAATTTTCCAGAAGCAGGGAGAGACCCCCAAAGTGATGGACAGGAACAGGAGGCTACTTGCCAGGTGATGGGCAGATAACTGTCTTTGGGGGGGAAGCTTAGGGAGAACACAGAGCCAATCACAAAACTGTCACTGGGGAGAAGACAGGGATAAACCAAAAGCGGGTAACAGAAAGGGTACATAGAACAAACCATTTTACAGAGTAATATTAACTTAAAATTAAAAAATGCACTCCCACAGATAAAGGAGTTCCTTGACTGAGTAACTCCCTTCATGACTAGGAAGGGAGCAGTTTCCACCTTGTTGAGCAATGGAGAAGTGTGTTGTGAGGACCTTGCTCAGGACCATCAGGAGAAATCTAATTATTATGGGTAGCAAGTAGCTTTTGAGTCACCTGAGCAGTAATTCTGAGTATATTTGCAGCAAACACCTGACAAGGTTAATAACAAGCTGGCAAATAACAAATTATAATTAGTCCACTCCTACATATGAAGTTGTAGGACCATGTAGAATCGTTTTTCAGTTTTACTTACTTGCTTTCTGTTCTTTGCAATGCAACTTCAAAGGAGTGCAGTTAGGCACACTTTCAGAGAAGGTTTAGATGGCAGGACAGATTTGGAGTCCCTTAAACTAAGGATAAGGCTTTTCCAAACCTGAAATCTGGAACAAATCTGTTAGTAAACACATCTGATTCCAGATGACTTGTTCACATTCAGAACACCCAGTATCAACCTTCTTCAACATAACACTAAGTAAATTTAATTGTAGTGCAGTCATCAGTCCTGGTTGCACTGAGATTCCTTCTTATTCAAGATCTCAGCTATCTGATTGAATGTCTATATCAAGCCTGGCAACCGTGAGCTAATGAAGTGTAGAAAAGGAAATCAGTATTAAGAGAGATTTACTTTTGATCCTTTGCAACCAGTGTGTGTGTGTATGTGTGGTAATGGTTCATTTTATATGGATTTGGAGTTTGGGGTCTTGGACATTTACTTTTGATAGCTCATAATTCTTGAAAAAAAGCAAGACTGAAGTATCTTCTGCAACTGACCCAATCACAAATGCAATCATTCCATTATATATATATATATATATATATATATATATAAAATTATTATTATTACTGCATAATATTAAATTAAATTAAAATGACCCCTCAAACTGCTTCAGCCCAGGTGATCTCAAGCTCCTCTGCCTTCTATACTCTTATTGAGTTGAAAAATAACAACAAGTGTAAATGACATTTACAGCTCTTAATTGGTGTCATTAACAGTTCTTATTATTCAGCAGGACAAGCAGTGGCCTTTTATTAAGAATTCAGTGATGCACATCTGCTTTGAACTCATCAGACATCAGACTTAAAGACAAGTAATAAAACAGCTGAGTGAATGACTTAGGGCCATAGACATCATTAAAGAATACTTGCAGAAGATTTATTTATTTTTTGTTCAAAAAAGATGACTTTTGGGACCACAATCATAGAAGGGTTAATGCTTCTTAATTAGAAGTAGATCTTGAAATAATGTTAATATATTGAATCATTGATAGTAGCCTAAATTTTTATTGTTTTTTTATTGTCAGTGGTAATTGCTATAAACTAGACCCTGAGGCAAGTAAGGAGGGATTAGACTTGTAACCACATATAGGTGCTAAGGGGTTGTTGATACCAGTAGCATGTAGGATTAAGGAGTTTTTTTATCCATTGAGTAAGTACTGCAGAGCACTGAAATTAATGTTTGAGATACCCCAAGCCCAAAATTTCAGTCTTCGGAACATTTTATTTAGACATGCACACTGTGGTGCCAAGATCTGTGTATCCAGCCAATGGTTTAGTAACTTGGTTAGTGAGTTCCATTTAGATCCAGTGGAACTAATAAAGTGGGGAAGGTTCAGTCTCTTTTTTTTTTTTTTGTAATGGACAAGCCATGTAGATTTTCTCCAGTCATTGACAGGTACAGGTGTGGGGCAATTGACACCATCCAGCTTTGGAAGCTTTCTTAGGCTTCTCTAGGTAACCTGGTAGAACTACTGTGGACAGATTTAGGGAACTAGTACAGTCTTGGTCAGCTGAGGGGTCATTCATAGTCATTCATGTGCCCAGATCTGTGAATTTAAAAATAGCTTAGTCATCTTATAAAGGCACTTGAGAGACTTTTTCATCTCATGCTGAGCAAAAAAGACAGGTCTAATTAAATGTACTCCTGAATTGCTTTTAAGCATAAAAGGATAGGTGTCCTTCTCAGATTTGATCATCCTCTAATGTCTATAATTAGATTATTTTTTAACAGAAAGCTCAGGAATTAGCTGCAGTTATAAGAGAGATTTCTCTCAAACCAGATCAAAATGTCTTTCCCACAGCTCTGAAATCTGTGTCTCATTTCAGCTGTGCATTTCCTACTGTAGCTTCTCAGCTTTATACACTGTTTTCTCAGTGCTTGATTTTTCCATGTATCAGATACATTACCTAAACACCTAATTCTGCATGTTATTAAGTGACAATCTCTAAAACCTTTATGGAGCTAATCTATACCCTGGTAGTGGGGTTCAGATAAATAGGGTGTGGAGAAAAAAGTTCAAAAAATATGCTTCCTTTGAAAACAAGAGAAGTGAGTGAAATTTTGTTCAATCTGCATAATACAATGTTCCAGTGTAACTATAGACAGATATGAATAAAAATGAACTGACAAAGAGCCCCCAAAACCCCTGCCAGAAATCTTAAGAAAAGTTGTCACATCTCTTTGGAGCTATACAATGTAGCAGATAAATTACTGCCTAATCGTTCATTACTGTGTTAACTGTCAGGGTGCTAACTATTGTTCCATATGAAAAATCCATGTTGAGAATCCAGCTCAAAAAAAATCTCTGAGAGTTCTTTAACGAAAAGGAAACATTTGTTAAGCAGAAATGCTTTGTAAGTCATGTATTACTTGCCAAGAAAAACTCTGCTCTGCTGCTAATTTGTAGTGATGTCAGGCTGGGATTTTCAAAGGTGCCTGAAGAAGTTAAATGACTGGCTCCTATTGACTTTGCAGCTACAATCCTGATCAGACCTTTTATACTGCTTTCACTTTAATGAAGGGAAGAAGTGAAGGAAAGGTTGGCTAATAGATGGAGTAGGAGATTTACTTTCCTTGGAGCTCCACACAAAGATTTGGCTCAATGGATCAGCAAATATATTATTATTAATAGCAATAATAATGATACCTACTTATTCATTCTATAGGAGTACGCTCAAAATATCTCATAGAAAATCACAGTTATCTTTTTTTTGCAGGTGAAAAAATGCAGTCTTGGTCAACAAAGCTCAGATACTGCTCTACAGTTGCCCATCTGTGCACACACCAGCAGCACTCATAATGCAAAATTGCAGCACCAGAACTTAACCGTAGGTAACTTCTTCAGGCATTGGTGCCCTTGGTCAAGGTTGCTCAAAGATATACGACACATTCATAATGAAATGATGGATTTGAGTGGGTCCCAAACCAGAATCCAAATAGTTTTTTTCCTGGGGAGCCTGATGATAAAACAAGACCACCCTTGGCACCAGGCTACCACGTGGCTCATACTCACTTAAGCACCATATTGATCTATTTTTAACCTCGTAAATAAGAGGTGTTAGAATTCACAGTTATTCTTTGAAGGATGATGAATTTATGACAAAACTATTTGAAAAAATAAAAGAAAAAATTGAATTTTATATTGTTTCAAACTTTAACTAGATCCCATAGGAAAACAATAATAAAAAAAGTTATTGTGATCACTTTATAAAAAAATTCCATTTCTGAATGAGTTTTTTTTTAGAAAAAAAAAATCAAAGACACTATTTCTAAGTTATTTGTCTGAAAATGGGCCCTGTTTTGAAGTCAAAGTTTCGAGACCATGACAAAAATCAACATTTGTAGATCTTTTTGAAACAAAAATCTTTTTCTCTGGAGATTTGAATGAGCACGGATTTACTCTAGAGTATGTGGTTTTTTAACACTATTATTCTTCTATTTCTACAGATTTTAATGAAGGAATACAGCCAAATTTTGTAAGGTTTTTGATTTTGTTTTTGTTTTTTTTTCACTTATTTCTCCTTTGCATTAGATCAGCAATAAGTACAAGTTAAAAGTCTACTTGTCCTAGAGAGTAGTTAATGAAACAGAACATGTATAGCAGGAAGGGGGTTCAATTTTTATTCTGGGTACCCATCCAGCTTAGAGAATCAATTTTTTTTCTTTCCCTTAGTCGATGTAGGAATTTAACACAATTTGATCATCTCAATAAGCTGTAGATTGCTTCTATTTCTTATACAGAAATTATTTATTTAACAACTTGAAAAAGTTTTTTGTTTAAATAGCATTTTTTGTACTAAAAATTGGTATAACTCTCTCAAGAAAATGTTGACATTCAACTTTTCAAATTTGTTGTTGTTGTCGTATGAACCTTAACATGCTCTCTCTTTTCTCCACTTAACTTTTTTTGTCCTTTTGAGAATGCAATTATGTTATCTCTTTAAATGCCCTAATTTTCACATGCACACATATATAAACACTAAGCTTACTTACACCAACAGTGATGTTCATATATATATATATATATGGAAACCATTAAAAAAAAAATCTTCTATGTTCTAGATAACCAGTTTATTTCCTTTGTTGATTCAGGCCCAACAGTTTCCATCAAGGTATTTCATCCCCAGATCCTACTTTCTCAACCACTGTAGAAAAAGCAAAGTTCTGCTCATCACATCTATGTATTCCCATTTTCTGCCGTCCCAAAAATGTCTGGATGAAGGAACCACAACAGATCACGTAGAAATTCTTTTTCCCAAGACAGGATAAAAAAAACCCCATATATAATAAAACATATAATCCAAGAAAACGTGATTAAACTAAACTTCCTTCTTGGAATTAGTCTGTTTCCACATGGACTAATTGATGTTCAAATAAGGATACCTGGTATTATTCTCCTTATGGCCACCATTAGTGTGTGACCCTTTTTGTGACCATTTTGTTTTGTTTATTTGTTTGCTTGTTTGAACTCAATGAGACTTACAAGACACAGGTATCTATGAGCTGGCTATCTCCCTGTCAGCCTAAATTTGACCTTGTCAATCGGTTCATGTGTTTCTACAAGAACTAAAGACAGTCGTCTATAGAAAAATAGTTTAGCAACAATGAAAATGACAGAAAAGCAACATTAAGAGTGTACAGCAGTAGTCAAAATGTTTCTTTAGTGACTTGTTACTTTAATGATTAATTTTTTTTTTTCTTCTAAGTGAATTAATTTCTCCCCAACAGAAAATCACACAAGAGTTGTATCCATTAGAAAACCATATTCATCACGTTACATTTGGATATAGGGAAATGGTTGAGGGAAGCACAGTTTATAAAATGTGATATGTTTTATGTGATGCTGTTCAAGGCAAATGAAGTTGTTGCAGAAATGAAGACTGGCAGAAAAAATAAAAATAAAACACATAGTGGTAAATGCTGAAAAAGCTGGAATCTTTTTCATTGCTTATCATCATGGCAGACAGCTCTGTATTAATTGGGAAAAGAAAAAAATCAAGGCATTTTCTCAAAATAAGCCATTCTTTAGAAATTATAGGTAAGCACAGTATGAAAGAGATGTTCATTTTGCTATCCTGTATTTCACATACAACTTGGTTGATTGTTTTAATTTGCATGTTTTCATATAGCATCAGTTAAGAAGCACAGACAAAATATATACAACACAAATGAGGATCTGCAATGACTGGCTTGATTTGACTACTGACTAATTATTTACGTATTAAACTTATATACAATTTAAAATAATATTTACTGTCTAAAACTGAAGGATGTTTCTGGTTTTCAACATGTGTGCAATCATTGGGCAACAAATAATGAATATATGCCCACACATATCAGCTGCCATTTCCTCAGCCAGTTTGAGGTTTATGGTTCCAGATATTGTCCAATAGAACTGATCTCATAAAATCAGTGAAATGAAAACACTGCCAAAATTTTCTTTCCCGGGGAAAGAAGAGAGGAATTTATATTAGGTATTCCAAAAGTAGGAAGTATTGCAGACAGAGAAAGACAAAGAGATGAGGATGCCATGTAATTATGCTAATACTCTTAGTAGAGTATGGCTTCCTACTCAACTGATCAGTTACATTATGCTGCATATTTCCAGAGTGAAAAACCAAAACAAATAAGCAACAAATGGAAAACTATTCCCACCCCAAACCTCTGTAATGAATTTGTGAACTAAACGGAGGTAATGAATGTAGGGAAAGCATTATTTTCTCCGTTTTATTCATAAGCATGGGTTAGTGAGCAGAAAGATTGCAGAAGCAAGTCCATATTGAACCCACAACCTCTGAATGTCTATCATCTGTTCTCTTACCTTAAAGAAAAGGCTTCAAAATTGGAAATTACCGTTAAAAATACCGTGGACTTCCAGTGAAAGACCAGAAGTTGAGGATTATCCTTGCTCACCAAGTACTCTAACCACTTAAGCATCTAAATATCAGCTGGTGTTCAGATTCATGCTGATTGTAGAGTTATTATTCCTTGGCTGGTTAACAAAGGGTGATCTTGCAAATGGTCCTTGGTTGCTATGCATGGAAGTTTTGTGCATGTGTGTTTGTTCTCTGTGTCCTTAGACAGCAACAAAGCAATTCTATTGCAGTGGAAACTAGTTCAGAAGCCATTAAGTATCAATATGAGAATCTCCTCAGATGGCTAAATTTGCTATTAACAGCACTACAGAGATTGAGGCAGCCCCAACAGTAATTCTAGATGGCAAGCAGCACCAGAGGTAGCATAACTACCACAGTTGTAAAAATGATGAGCAAGGGATGGGAGTGACAATAGGGGATATCATTACAGTGGCTTGATCAGATGTGACTGAAGATGTAGTGATATGATGTCTTTGTTTCCATGGATGGTACAAAGACACCTCGAGACAGGTGTCTTTTGACTCCATTTTTGCCTTTCTTTTCTATTCTGCAGTGTTAAAGGAAACAGCTGGTAGCCCAGCACTGGAAGCAGTTTGGATTCTGCTGGGACAACCTCTTGATCTGATTTTTTGTTAATTATCAAAGAGCTAGGAGCTCTACATCCGTCTTCTCCAGGGAATACAGCAACTCACTTATGTAGCTCACATGAAAGGTAAATTCTTCCAGTGAAGATACCTAGGTTTGTAACTGTTAATACAAAGCCATCTGAACAATTACCATTTCAAAGTGTATAACAATGTGCCATTGAAAATAGCATATATTGAATATGACAACAGGATGTGACTGGGGTGGCCATGCATGGAAACCCTAGAAATGATCGATTGGTGAGGGGTTCTGACCAGTTTGTCACATCATTATGAAATATTTCCCATTTAAATTCTACTGTGTTCATGTAAGAATCCCTTTTTAAATCATTAGGACTCAGTAATTTTGTATTTAAGAATTTCAAAGGACTATCTCAGGTGTTACTCAAACCATTAAAGTAGATTTAATCCAGTGTTTAAAACTTCAGGACATGCCTGAAGTATAATGGGAAAAATGCATGGTAACAAAAATTTTAAAGGAAGTATAAATAGGATAATCCAAGCAATTATGAGTTTCATTTATATTTGAAGCAAAATGATGGACCATTTGAGACAAGCCTGAATTAACAATGAATTAAAGGAAAGTAATGTATTAATGGCAATGAATTTGCACAGGTTGGAAATAAATCTTTTCAAACCAGCTCATGTCAGTGCTTTGATGAGAGGACTGATTCAATTTGATAAAGTAATAATGTAGAATAATAATGTAACTCATTCAAAGAAGTTGACTTGTATACAAGAAACTAAAAAAAAAAAAAAAGCCCCATTGTTTTGCCAATCACATTGAATTATTAAAGAAATGGTTGATGGCTATGCCCCACAACATAACAGCGAATTGGGAATTAATACTAATAAGTTGTTTTTTGACTGGGGTCTCCCTGGGATTGATTTTTGACTCTATGCTAGTAAACATTTTATCAACAAGGTGGAAGAAAACATAAAATCATTACCAGTAAAGCTTGGAGTTGATACAAAAGCTAAAGGAATGATAAATAATGAAGAATACAAGCCAGTGGTACATAGTGCTCTCTGCCTCCAATAAACTAGGGACAAGGATACTATTAGACTCAGATATATGAACAAGTTATTCTGGCATCACACATAACAAGTCAGCTGATTCATGAGAACTATCCATGGGAGTAGTCTACCCTGCAGAAAATCAAGGCTGTTCAAATTAGTTTAGCTCTGTGAAAAGCAGGCTAAGCAAACTCAGCTTATCTTATGTTTAACCCAGATTTATTGTACACAATGGAACAGACAGTAGAGATCAGCTGACATGCAATAATAGGTTTTGTGTCTAAGCCTAGTGTGTATTTTCAGTGTGGTTAATAACAAGCAATGCATTTAGGAGCAAAACATTTTTGTCACATTTACAAAGTGGGGAAATACCACAGTAAAATATATATATTAAAAAAAAGATAACATTTCAGAGCTAATCTAGTGGACAAGATAAAAAAAGAAAAAAGGGAGTGTCAATTTAGAGTAGGCACATTACATTTTTATGGTGAGAGTAATTAACTGTTAGAATGACAAGATTTATATTGAATTCTCCATTGCTGGAATTATTTTAACAAGATTGGATTTTGTTTTCTGTAAAATATTTTCTCCAAAGTACCAGTATTAATTTTAAAGAGGAATTAAAAATCCTGGGTTCTGCTCTATGAAGAAAGCTAAACTGAACAAATGTGGTTATATCTTTTCACTTCAAAATTTAAGAGTCCTGTAAGGGTTCATCAGTGATTCTTCTGCCATGAAGTAGTTGATGAAAATAGGTGTGTAATGAGAAAAGACAAGCATCTACCTTCTCTGAGAAGTCACAAACATTTTAGTGGTGACACGGAGCAATGTAAAGCTTTATTTGCCATTGCAATTAACGGAAGCTAAAGTAAATGACAGAGAGGACAACTTTCAAACAACTTGTGATTTGATGTTTTGAAAAATTCAGGCTTTATTCTAGGATACTTAATTTCTTGTCTGACCACATGAAAGTTGAAACTCCTTCCTTTCTAGAAATTTATTGATAAAAAGGGCATAGATCAGAATCCAAACTGAGAAAAAAAAAAAGAAAAAAGTTTGTTATCTTTCCATGGTATCAAAGTCCAGTTTTATAATATTAAAATATACATAGAAAGAAAAAGAAAATGTATCAATATCATTGTGTCATTATTATTGTTTTTGCTACATATATTGATTTTATGTTACACCAGCTGAAACGTTTTGGTTAGACAAAATTGAAGAATTAATTATGTTTACTTTTAGACCTCAAAGTGAAGAAACCTTGGAAAATTCAGTTTGAACAGCAGCTCTCAAGTCATACAAATTTACAGATTGCTAAAGTGATGAATTGTTTTCAGATTGTGTTTCTATCAAATTAGGAATTGCCTGTAGATAAAGAGATACATTCCACCTCAATTTTACCACTGAATTTTGATGTTTCTTGTCAGTCTTGTTCACTTCCTCTGTAACTGGTGGAAAATTTACAAGACTAAGTAAAGGAAGATTCTTTGTTTAACTGTCTTGAAAACAAAACCCCCAAAAACAAACTACAAAAACTCATGAACCAAACCAAAACCAAACCCACTTAAAACCACTTAGCTGTCTTTGTTTTGACAGATTGTAATTATTCTGTCTCTTTAACAGTTGAGCCCATGAGAAGTTTGCAAGTCATTGATGCCTCTAGGTCAATGATAGTTGTCTCAGCCAGCATCCCTCATGCAATTACATCCAAAGGTCTTTGTTAAAGCAGGTGCTACATAGAAAAAATGTATCATTTTTATATGTGAAAGACAGGTGGTGATATGAAAATAGTTTTCCAGATGGACAGATATATGATCAGTTTGCACTTAGTGCAGCATTGAAGCAAACCAGCAGAAGAAAAATTTTGAAGGGATCTTGGAATTCCATGTCAATTTCTGTAAGTTTATATTTCCAGTGGAGTTCAGTTGTGTTCTCCTGCATTCTGTGAAAAAATATTTTTTTGTTGCAGTACATGTATATTGTAATGTCTGTGTTAAGATGAATATTTTTGTGTTTCTATAAAGTATATTTGCACCTTTTTTTTTAAATAAATAACTCCCACACTTCTAATGTTAAAGAATATTTAAAATGGTTCTTATCACTTAAATTACTTTTTAAAAAAAAAAAACAAAAATAAAATAAAATACTTCTTTGCCAGCACTAACAAAATGCCTGACAGGTCTGTGGCAGCATGTCACAAATCAACTTCCACAGCTAGGAATGGACTTATGGACCTATTAAACTCACCATCTCTGGCTTTAAAGCAACAGTCATCATCATTAGTTGTTATTATTGCACTCCTTGACATTTTCAAGGAAAAAAAAAGGGCACAAAGGATTTAGTGAGAGCCATGACTGGCCACCTTATGACAGAAGGGCTGCTTTCACTTTATTTAATTAAAATGCTTCATTAAAAACAGCAAAATGAAAAACTGGAAAGTAAATCAAATTGCCATTTTTAATTTCCCTATAAATCCTGGGAAATCCCTCTTTTACAAAAATTCAAACATCTCCAAAACATTTTTTTTTCTTTTTTCTTTTTTTTTTTTTTTTCCTAGTTGTACAGATAGAGAAAAGAATTAGTCCCTTACTGGGACTCCTAGACTGAACCATGTAAGAAGAGTAGATTACAAAAAATTCAAAACAAAGTTTTTCCACAGTATTGAAATCTTCTTGTTTTGACTTCGAAATGTTCTTTTCCAGGTGTTTGGCATTTCCAAGATATTTTCCCTAGAAAACTCCAAGTTTCTTACACATTATATTGGACATAAAACCCAAAAAGCTGTTTCTATCCTTCAGCTTGTGCAATAATAATATTCAGAGACTGAATTTCCTCTTACAATTTACTTTAGATAACTTGATCCTGGCTAATGTTTTCTGGAAATTATGTAATAGTCTTCAACAAAACTAGAAAATATGAATGAGTTTTTGATGCAACATGTTTTCTGCATATGTGTTGATAAAATCATTATTTTAAATGCCCAAGTTAGTGCACAGCTAGATAAATTTTTCATGGTTGTGTCCACACATCAGGGAACATTCACACCACCACCCTCTTTGGGTTTTAATGTGGGTATATATGAAAATTTATCATCTTCAGCTTATTATATTATCAATGGAGAGAGGAAAAAGCAGCAGAGAAAGAAAGAGACTTCAGAGACTGAACCTTATCTGTAATGTTTTATTAAAGATATTTTATGAGAATTTGTATTAAATTTCCAGTTAATCATGCTTTTAAGATTTAGGTTTATATTGTAGTTTTTACAGATTTCAAAATGAGAAAGTCTTGTTTGCTGACTTACTACTTGTTTACTTGAAAAAAAATAGGGGAGTAACAGGTTTATTCTTTCTTCTTATTGTCCTAATAACTCACAGACTTTTCAAGGTTTAAACTGCTGGGTATAAACACTGAAAAACCCCCCACTTTTAAATCACTGATCTGATTTTGTTCATTGATTGATCTCCTCTTACCATAAGAGACAAAAAAGACTCATTAAACCATACAGTTTGTCTCAATACCAAGCCAAGATTGATTGATCCCTACATTGCATTGCTCAGGCATTTTCATGATGAAGCACACCCAGTTGTGAAACTTGCCATGGCCAGCATATCACAATCATTATGATACATTGCATATGCTCCTTCAATTGTTTGTACCACTGTATTTTCATGTAGTAAAAGCAAAACAATCCCAGAGTACTTCTCACCTACCTCACGAACCTGGCTAGAAATTCCATAGCTTGCTTTCTTCTTTTTGGAAACAGAAGAGTAAGGGCAAGTGGGAGCAAGGTGAAATGCTACATGCTGATGACATTTTTCTCTGGAAAAGAAAGATGTCCTGACATACTCTTGGCTCTTTCATTTTAGCTAGAGTCACAATTACCAGCAATGTGCTAGAACAATGTGTTGTCACCCTGGAAATGTACCAGTCAGAACTTAGAATATTCAAATTAAATTTTTTGAATCCGAATAAATGACAACAATACTACTTTTGCAATCATTGCTTTGTATTTCATGGAGCTCGAAAAAGCCAGTCATGTTGTATAAAATATCAGCTTAGAAGACCAAAGTTTATCATTCCTGTTTCTATTATGTCTCTGTTTGTGCAGTTTTCTACAAGCCAGTAGAAATACAATGTTATTGCATGTTTCTTGTGTTCTTTGAAGAACAGAAAATTTAATATTTCCCAATATGGAGATGTCAAAAGATTTCCCACCTCCCCAGTCCTGAGGAGTCAAAAGAACTAAATGTGGAGAACTAAATGTGAATTTTTACTTCTTCTTTGTTTCTTGTATATGTATTCATATTGCAGTAAAATCAGAAGCATGCTCCTTGCCAGACCAATTATGGTTTATAACAATAATTTATTATTTATATTTATATTATTTATTATAATAATTAATTATATAATCAATTAACCATAATTTATGGTTTATAACAATAATTATGGTTTTTGTTGTTTTTGGGGTTTTTTTTTAAACAGGCAGATTCCATGACAACCACACCCTAATAAAACCATTTTATTGATGGGAAAGCAATCAAGCAACAAAATTCGGACTCACATGCAACCTTGGACCCACAGTCAAATTTGCATATTCATGTTCAAGTATAAATTTGTGTGGGTGTCTGTGCCCATTGGAAAGATTCAGTCTTGCACCATTCCAGTCAAAGTTTCAGTCCTGGCAAGTGCAGAGGAAGTTGTGGAACTACTTGCATCTTCTTCCCTTAACCTGCCAGGTCTAAATTCTGTAACCAGGACGTTAAATTTTGATGTCAGTAATGGAGAGCCCTATTTCCAAAGATTTCTGATGGTGCAGAACTCCTCTTTGTTTGGGGTGACAGTTTCTTAGCAACAGCTATTAGTGAGCAGCTGCAGACCCAATCAAATGGTGAACTTGGACAATATCTTTTGTACAAGTCTTGAAGAAAAATCCCTTGCTCAAGACTATAAAACATATTGACAATTATACACTAGCCCTGAATATAACTTTTCCCTGCAGTTTTACAGGCAGGTTAGCTGCACTGAGCACCCAGCCTGCACACATGGAAAAATCAATTTCATAAGAGATATATCTTCATGTGTCATGATCCAGTGTATGATAGTGGCCTTTTATGTCTATTTAGCTTACAGCAAATTTAAAGCTATCACCTCCCTTGGTGATATTAGCAGTCCAATAACTCAACAATTAAACAAATTTTTCTCTCTGTCTCTCTCTCCCTTTTTCTTCATTGACTGACTATAATCATCTTCGGGAATGACCTTGAGAGATTGGATATTCTTCTTGGCTTAAGTGCCATTAGCAATATTTTTTTCAGAAAGCAAGCTACTTAGGTAGTTGGCAAAAAAGTGCCGATAAAAATCTACTCTTGGCTACTCAGTAAATTGCATTGCACTATCTGCTTGCCAGCTGAGGGTGAAGAACATTGTATATTAAAAGATTTTCATTGTGTAATAATGTGAACACCAGCAGCAGTAATTATAAAATCAATAATTCGTAATAAATATGTCCTCCTTATATAATTACTAAATGATTGCAAAACCAATATTATGCACTACTTGGAATGGAAAAGGTTGCTGCTAAAGACTTTCTATATTACACATTATTGTTCAACTCTTAAACACCCTTGGCCAAATGAAGCATAACTTCAGCCTCATCAGAATTAAGCTAAATGCTATTTCAGTTTGATCTCCTTAAAAAGTATTTGATTCATGGAAAAACTAATTACCAGATTAAAGTGCAACAAAAAGTGACTTAAATGCAGAGTCTTAAACACCATTTATCGTGAGCTGGGAAACAAAAGGAAGATAGTTTCTGTCCTGTAAGATGTTTAGTGTTTAGGTATATTTTATTGTTATTTGTTTTCTTTCTTTACCTTCTAGATGAGTGTTTTGATTCCCCAGGAACACAAAAAAACCTTGAGATATCATTTGTATTTGTCTTCACATTTTTCACAAGCTTTTATTTTTGCTTCAAGTGATGATTTCTGCAGCCAAGATAAGTAGGAAGCTGGGCCTTTTGTGGGTTTCCCATCTTTCAGGGTACTTAAATTCAGCAAAGGGGTCAAATGTTTTATTATTTTAGTTGTATAAATTGCTCCTAGGGCTATCAGGAGAGCCTAAAAGCAACATAAGCACAAATGCAAAGAAAGAAGCTCGAATGTACATTCCAAAGCACTTTTGTATGATATAGCTGCCCTATGCATCACAATTCCACCCTAACAAAATATTTTCTCTGTATAATTGAATGCATGAAGTTGAAAGAACAAGACCCTCAATGAGAAAAAATATACATCTACAAATGTATAAACAGAATCTCAGAGGATATAGGCAGGTCACTGAACTCCAATTTTCTAAAATTTCAATTTTAATTCAATTTTCTAAAAAAACTACACCTATTATTCTCCTCTTATTTCTGCATTACTGTGTTCATACTTTTCTGACTCTTCAAGAAAATTTAATCTCACTAGCTATGGATCTCTGCAGTGTAAAGGTCTGTGTCTGAGCTAAGCTATGGATCTCTACAGTGTAAAGGTCTGTGTCTGAGCTAATCACCCCAGTTTCCACATTGTAGCAGTAATTCAGAAGATGCAGTAAGTAATAAAAAAGGTCCTTTTAGTGTGAAGTCTTATCCTAGATATAATATCCAGAAAAGAGCAGATGAATTGAATCCTAAAATTGTTTATTTCTCTTCATAAAGAAGTTTAGTGTGACTAATTCAGATGTAAATGTGTGCATTCTAAGTGAATCCCCGCCTTACATCTATTTGAAGTGTTTTCCACAATACAGCCATAGCTACTTGCATAGCAGAATCTATTTTCTTTGTCCACCGCATCCCGGTATGTGTGAGAGTTGAATTTCCCAGTGCCTTTGTCATGAGCTGCTCCTTTCCATCTCCTCCAAATGGTAACCATCTATCTTCTGCAAAGATCTTTGCTTATCTTTATGTGGAAACTCATGATAAAAATGCCCCTTGGCAAGCAAGCTCCATCTGCAAATATAAAAAGCTCACATTTCTTCTGAAGCTAGAATAGACAAATACATACAATGGAGGCTATTAAAAGTGAGTAAAAACAGGACAGTATCCAATTATTAAATATATATATATATATTCCTGCTTGAAAGGAAGCCACAGTTAAGGCCACCTCACAGTAGATCTGTCCTCTCCTCTCCTCTCC
>JANPWX010020040.1:46819-122800 GCA_024734555.1 Trochalopteron elliotii
GAGATGCTCCACCCAGGGGGAGGAGCCAAGCATTCTCACCTGCATATAATCTGGCATCTGGGACAATACGGGGTACCTTACCCACTGGATCTACAGAGGATCAGAGCTACCAGACCTTTCTACGGGATTGCTGCTTCCATCATCTTGCTCAGGTTGTATTCTGACTCTGTCAAAGGTCTTTTGTATTATTGCATTTATTTTATTTCTTTTTTTTTTCTTTTCCTATTAAATTGTATTTCTGACTTGGAGCCTCTCACTAGTTTTGCTTTCAAACCATCACAGTAGGTTTAGTATATTTGGGTTTGTGCTAAGCCTGCCAGTCAGAGAAGGTGTTATCATTCCACTTTGTATTAGGGACATGGAGATTTGAAAAGATTAGCAAATGTATTCAGACTGGCTAAGTACAGATGCCTAATTTAAGCATTCTGACCCCTCTGAAGTCCAAGTTCAAGCCATCTCTGTGGCTCAAAGTGTGTATTACCTGTGTATGGCAGACCCTGGCTTCCTGCAATGTCAGTCAAGTCAAGTAGTCAGGATCAAGTTAGCCATCTTAGCTGTGCCCACTGTACTTGCATGAGGACAATAAGGCATGTGCAGTAAATGCAGCATTAAATCTAGCTCCTTGGTGCCGCTAGCTTCTGTTCTCCAAGGGAATCAAGGTAAAATAAGGGTTAGGATCTCTGTCGTGGTTAATTCATACCTTGTGTGTTTCATGTATTAACTGACCACTTATTTTTCTCGCGGATACTTGAAACATTAAATAATACAGAAAGCAATGCTTCTTTTAAGAATTGATCTGGCATGAATCCAGCATTCCAGGGAGAAAGTGGGTGCAAGGGATTTAAAATTGAACTTCCCTGGAATCCACAGAAATTATTAATGCCTAAGTCGCAAGGCCATCTATAACATCAATATAAAGATAGGTCTGTTAAGATCGTTACCTTGCTTCTCTTTCTGGTATAGTTAGATGATTTCCACACTAAAGTTACCTGTGATGACTTCTCATCAATAAAATTCAGCATTCACATATAATAACACTTTTTCTAAGTACTTCACAATCTGAACACCTTGATGCAGTGGGCCACAGCTGTAATTTTCTGTAGTCAGAATGGAAAATGTATATGGGCATGTGTAGGTGTCTAGACGAAGAAAAAACAAGGTGGTGTAAAGAAGACAGCTTTTACTGAGGCAACAGAAGGATGTTCCTTGTCCTGAATCATGCGTTCTCATGGTCAGTGGTAAATTTTTTGGTAGGATTCAAATTTACAACTTCAGTTCCTAAGCTCTTAAGTTACATCTGGACTCATAACTTCTGCAGACCTTTCATCAGTTAAGGAGAGTTCAGCAGAACATTCACGACTTGGGTGGAAGATTTTTCCAGTTACCTTTCTGCATCTGGCAATTTGCACCAAATCTTGTGCAGAGAAGATTCAGTGGACTTGGTTAAGCCATGTTGGATCCCTCAGCCAGGAGATAAAGGCCCCTACAACATTTCTGTTGCAGGTTACATTGTAAAACTGCAATGAGGGTGGAAGAGTTATATCTGAGTGAAAACACAGATTGACTAGGTTGGCTTAAGGGAATTTACCTCCCTACTCCATTAGCTCCACTCACTGCAGTGTAGTTAGTCAAGGATTTATGAACATACACAAGCCTCATCAGAAAAGACTTATGATTCCTGTGCCACATCCATGCACCACTGAGCCAACATGTGCATGTGCTGTGTGTTTGATGTATTCAGAATGTGTCTGATTTATCATATGTTCTTTCATAGTTTTCTCTAGGATTTCTGCATCATTCAGATCAAGTCTCTACTTGCCCTTACTGATATGCACTTGTGTATTTTGGAACATGTAGAACACCGATAGAATGGAAAAGTCTGATTGAAATTCTGTTCCAGGTGTCACCCAAAATTAAGACATGATCAGATTTGTTCCTCTGGACAAAAATCATAATATTCTGTGTGGGGAAAAATGTAATTTCTTCCTTTCTTTCATTTTTCTTTCTATTGATTATGTTTAAAGAGGAAAGAAAGGGCATTTTAACAGCAACTGCATATTGATATTTACATCAAAGAGAGTAGACACAAAGAAACCATGAAGTTCAGGCTGTAGGATTATAAAATGTGAGGCCATATAATACAGTGGAAAAATGTACAGCAAATTACATTTTATAAGTCATAGCTATAGAAATATGAACACATGAAAACACATATTGTAATCCCTTCATGAAGAAGACCAGAGAGTTGTAACCTGTGCATATCACCAGGTATAGCTTTTGAGCAGTGATATCTGTCAGCCATCACTTCAGTGCACCAGGTGTACCAGCACCAGGTGTACCAGCAAAGCTGAGCTGCTGTTGCCAGCTGGACCTCAGTAGCATGCAGCTGCATCTGGAAGCCAGTGCTTTACAAACCTGGAAAATGTGGAAAATGTGGAAACAAACCTTACAAACAGTGGAAAATATGTTCATAGAATAATGGAATCATGGAATAGCTTGAATTGGAGAGACATGCAATGAGCAGGAACATCTTCAGTTAAAGCGGGTTGGTCAGAGCCCAGTCCAACTTTCCATGAAAGTTTGCAGGCATAGTGCAATCTTAGCCCTCAATTGTGCAACTGTTGTGGACAGTAGGAATGGTCAGTCAGGGACTTTGCAAACCTCTGACAAAGCAATTGAGTTGCCACTGCATGTAGGGGACAGGTACTAACTTCCCATTGGCTTTTAACAAGAGACGAGCGTATATGTCCTTAGAAATCATTTAATGGGCCTTTTTAAAAAGTATGGTTTAAATTTAGATGCTGGGATGTATTAGGTTCTGGCACCACCAGAAACACCTTTCTGTGGATATTCTGAAAACAACTCTCTATACCACTTCAATCTCAGTTTAGTAGGGGCTGTCACTGTTAAGGATGATGATAGTTAATAATGATGATGATGAATTTAAAAAAATTGTGGTTTTCTCTAGTGGCTAATCTACAATATACCTGCACACAGTATCTAATAAAAAGACAAAACAATAAGAGGGTAATAGGGGACATGTTTTGATAAGGGGGTTAAATGTTGCCTTAACTGATCACCTGTGTTCGTGCAATTGCTATTAATGCTGTTATTTGTGTGGTTTAACTATGAAAGACACACAAAACAGAAACATGAGAAGCCCCCACCATCTTTTTCATAACTTAAAAGGCAGCACAACTTAGCAAATGGGAAACTCATGCTCTGTCTCTGTGAGGCAAATGTGGTTTCTCCTCAGGAGGAATGGGTAGACAGGTCCTCATCCATAACTGAATTTAAGTTTAAGCCTTTTTTTTTTTTCTTTTTTTTCCCAGTTAATGCTCATCTTGATAAACTCCTAAAGGCCAAATCCTTGAAGAATGTTGTTAAATCAAATTTTATTGAAATTTAGGATATGAAAATCTTGTTTGCATAATAATCTATATTAAATATTTCTACTTTTTTCTTTGGAGACCTAATTTATAATCACTCTATTGTTTTCCCATGTTTACTTTTCAAATATAATGTGAAACAAATTTTGCAGGGCAACAAAGTCCAGCTATGTTGCAGAATTAGACTTCACCTATTATGGATTTTGCTGCGACTTAGTGGAAACTGTGTTGGATATTTTATCATTTAGCTGAAATGCAGTAAGTTAAGTGACAACAGTCACAAAAATAAGTTTGCCAGAAGAGGATATCTTCATTCATACAGAAAAAACCCTGAGATGTTGATCCAAAAGGTAGATTTTTCTTTTGAACCAAGACTGAATTATCACTAGAACAATCATTATGGAGATGTATCAGAGATAAACCTGTGGTTTTTTTAACTTTTAAATAATCTTCCAGTGCCTGTTTTACTCTTGTGAGGAGAATTCATATACCTGAATTCTAAGGATCATTGGATTCCTGAAGATGAGACAACAATATGTAATAACAGTTCTTGTTCTCTGGGGTTGGAAAAGAGACAAAGGATGCTGTAGAAGTAATTAAACACAACACACTCATAATCCAGAATCAATAACATGTGATTTATTTTCCTATCATACATCATAAATTAGTAAGAGGTAACACAAGTGTCTGGATCAATCTACTCTCATTTTAATTTTCTAAAAGTTTGGTATCTAATCAAAAACACATCTCCAGTCTCCCTCATTAGTCACTGAAAGAATACTCAGCTCCTGCTTTTGCACTTACTTTAGCTTTGAACTTAATTTGAAATATGATTTTAACACCTTTGAGGAGAGTGCAGACCAAGTCATTCCCAGAGGTCTCTTCCAGCCTCAGCTAGTCTGTGAGTCTTGGCCAATTGAAGCCTGATGCTAAACACAAAAGCATCTGGAGAACTTTTGAATTTTGGTACTTGTGTGAACTGTGGGCCTAGGCTTCTCTTATAATCTCTTAAAATATGGCTAACACAGTAAATGGAAACCAGAGAGGCACTTGGCCACAGGTACATTTCAGATTGGAGGTGACTTGTGCAAGACATCCACAGAAGTTCTTGCAGTTGTCTGTTCAAATCCAGGTGACTGTACTTCTGAGGTACATTCCACAGTTGACTTTTTAGAGGGGATTGTAGCTTCCATTTGGCCCCATGTGAAGCACCCAAAATATAGTCATCAGAATCAAATGTAAACTTTTGAAAACCTCTCAATTTCTCCCCAAAATTCAAGAGAAGGAAATCTTGTCTTCTTCATTTTAAGAACACATTGGGCTCATTAATCTTGATTTTTTGTTTGTTTGTTTGTTTGTTTGTTTTTAATGGTTAAAGAAAAAAATTCATTTTTATATACATTATATTCTAATTATATTATTTTAATGCAAGTGAAAAACAATGTTGTTCTGAATACAACAGTTTAATTTGAGTATTTAAGAAAAATCAGAGATGACCAAAACAACTTCTCTTCACAACATTTCCATGAGATGCAGAAAAAATTCTTAGGGAAATATTAACCTTGTCACTCTGTCTATTCAAAGGTCAGAGACAATTTAACACTCCAAGTTGCCATTCACTCTAAGTGTATCCCTCTGATAAATTTCCTTGCTATTAAATTAATTTTCTTTGGCCACTGCTATTAGGAATATGATTCCCTAGAGTAGTGGTTAGAGCTCTTACCTGAGTAAGGTCAGTTTTTCAACATTTCTTCATAGGTGTTTAATATATTTTATCCAATTACTGTTTAATTTAAAGTCAATGGGATTTAGTATTTTGATTTCATTACTAGAGAAACTGTCCTTATGAGAAAAGTCCTTTCTCATTTACTTAAAATTAATAGCACTAGTAATTAAGTGCTAAATTTAGCACTTAAGTGGTAAACCTAGCCCCAGAAAAGAAGGTTTGGGCCATGATTTAAGCAACTGTCACTTTGTTTACGAAAAGGTCTGATGTTGAAATAGGATTAGGGTTCAATAAATGCAGTGAGGACAGGTTTGGTATGAAACACATACCAGTAAAGTCCAATTCAAATGTTTATATGGGACCTTACATTCTCTCTAATAACAAAAATTATTTCTATTTGAAATTAAAATGCAAAAATATTTTTTAAAAATTTAGAATTGCCACAGAAGCATTATAAACAAGAATTGTATTACTCTCTTGTTGTTATGCACGCTTTCAATTTTACATACAAGAAGGGAAATGGCAAGCAGAAACATTTTTTTTAGGTGTGAAGTCTTACAATGGCTGCTAAATTTCCTTTGTTTTCTTCAGCATATTTTTATATCTTGCTGTTATTTATATATAACAAATGTCTGATATTTGGGTTTCTGCTGATTAACCTTGCAGATTTTTCATGAGTAAGCGGTCATAAGATATGCATGCAGCCACTTCTTTTAGTTATTTCATTCTCTTGTGATTTTAAGTTGAGTGTATGTGAGAGAGTGGCATTTTATATTGACTGAGACAAGTATAAACCTCCAGTGGCTCAACTGCCTTCACAGTAATTCTACATCTCGTCCAATTTGTGAAGAAATGTAACTCCATGCTTTTGAAGTTTTGATATAACAGAAACAGAAAGGAAGGACCATCTGAAAGATCTAGTTAAAGTAATACAGTGGTGCATACATTGCAGTATAAAAGTTTGCTGCTACACATCCTTCCCATTGCTTGAGGGAATCTGTAGCAAATTCTGGGAAGATGATGTGATGGTTGGTGTGACACAGAGTAATGGTTTAGATCTGAAACGGTGGTCAGAAAGATGGAGATCTTGTCCATGGATCATAGTGCTTCTGCAAGTTTTCTTCTTTAGCTGACTTTAGATCTTTGAAAAATTTGCAGTGCTTCTATAAAATACAAACATACTGCATGAATCTATACTGAGAGGTTCCTACTCCCTTTAAGCATGACGTTTTTACAAAACAAAACAAAATTAAATAAACAAGCAAAAATTTCCAGCCAAAAATCTGAGTACCAGTGTAAATCTGAGAAGAATTAAATTACTCCCCAGCAAAACATCTCACGTCATTTTTTTCTAAGTTGCCGTGACCCACACGGGCATGGAAAAATCCATGAGTCCAATTGCTCTCTGCCTTTTATGGTTTGCAATTTATCTCTTCTCTGGAAGTCACCTGCCTAAAGCATAATTTTCATGTATATTGTTCTCATTTTACTCAAATACTTCTGCTTGGACAGTGTGAAATATGTTTTTTACTTAAAGGATTTGGCAAAATTAAACACATACAGAATTATCAAAATAAACTGAATAAGAATGATTAATATTGTAGTTAGAGAAATCATATCTGCTTTTTCAGGGATTTTTGTTTTTATGACATGTATTTAGTATTATATTCACTAGACATGCTACCTCACAATCTTTTACTGAGTTTATCCTTCTCTGTGAAGCTTAAGACAAGTATCTCAAGGAATTAATGTAGATTATGATTGGGTTTTACTGCTCAACATTTAAAGTTGCAGTTATCAACAGCTTTCCTCACTGTTTGTGCTCTGACTTACTGGCTTTCCTTAGTGGTGTGACATTTAAATCTGTGTTTTACTGGCACAAAAAGGCAATGCAAGGGGCAGATTAACAGAATTTTGACTTTGTAGGCATGTGTAGGTGTGTCTGTACACACACATGAATGACACCCTAATGTGCATATCTATGGTTTTACTGCATGTCTGTGCTAATATTAGGTTTATGGTAATACCAGCAGGACCTTTCTCCACATCTCAGCCATGTTCCTTAAGAGTAACACAGGAAGACTGTTTCTAATCATGGAGATAACTAATCATTTTATACTTATTCCCTCTTCAGCTGGCACTGTCATCTCTGCTGTGAGTATACACCCAGAAGTGGACCCAGACTATTCATTTACTCAGGTAAAAAAAAAATTGACCTTTCCTTTTAAATATCTAGAGTCATCTGGCAGATACAAAGACCAGTAAGGAAAACATCTCCGCAGATTTAGATGTCTTTAAGGGTTATAAACGTGATCTTGAAGTGTGGCTAAAATTAGGCCTCTCTCTTTTAGGGTTTCTAATACTTATTTGTTGGTATCTAAATGAAGTATATATTTTCAGATAACTTTCCTTCTCTATTGAATATGAACATGACATTCATTACAGCTGGAGATTCAGGGTTTGGACACAGTGCTGACATCATGGGATGCAAAACTTATTCCAGCCATCTTATGTGTCAAATAAAAAGCCTTGCTGTGAAATTCAAGCTTCTAAACAGAACACACAGCATTTAGACATTTCTCTTATTGGGTCTGTGTTTTTAAATTCTGGGATCCTTTGGATACCAGCACACAAAACAGTATTGCAGGATAAGATAGAATGTGGACAAAGAGTATATATGTTGTATTATAGGCACTGTTGGATGTAAACTCTGCCTTTACAGGATGTGAAAGGTGGTTTATCTCTGTCTCCACTGAGTAACCTAACTATCATGTTTCAGTGTTCCTTTTGCCTCTTTGCTCTAAAACTGTAAGTTCATACTCCACTACCAAAATTCAGATTATTAAAAAGTATAGCAGAATGGAAATCATTGTTCTCCACCTTCTGCCTCCAACTGGGATGGCATACATCATGTTGTTTGGCATATACTTGATGGAGAAATATTTCTCCATTGCAGTGTGGAACATACCTCTCACGTCTTTGCAAAGTGCTCAAACTACTAAAATGTTAATTTAAAGAAGAGATGACAACCATTAATCTGCTTGAAAAGAGAGGTGGAAACCACTGCAGCAGACAGATATTCCTATTATTATAAATGCTTATTAGGAATTTAAGGTTGTCTTCTAGAATTAGATCCCCCAGGAGACCTGAGCAGAAGAAAGCCTAGTTGCTGCATGGTAATCAATATTAGGTGTGAGTTAGGCTGCTCATCTCTGCCAAACCTTAATACAGTTATAGGTGCCTGAGGAACTTTAAACTAAAGAAGTCAGGTGGCAAAGGATTTTAAGTTCCTTGGACATTAGGGGTCAGCTAAGGATGACAGTTTAAGTGCTTACTGTACATTTTGTGTAAGTCCTAGATTAGATACTCAAGTCCTTATATCCCATTGGGTCCTAAGACTTTGATGCATTGCTCTAAGCCGAGGCATTTAGCTGACATGATTAGTCACTTAAGCTCCTGATAGAGGGTGAGTGTAAGGCCACCTGTAATCTGAATCACTTTTTTGAGTTCTCCATCTTTGTCAATTGACTGCAGGAGAAACACAGGGAAAATGAGTTTTCAGATGTCAGTGTTCTTCAGGTATTACTTTAATACTTAAAGTTGGGTTAAGCATGCCAAAGCATCATCAGTTAGCACTGAAAGTCACAGAGGAACTTTGTGATAAGCAGGAATTCACAGGCAGCTCACAGAGTCAAAAATGCAGTGTTTTAACCTTCCCCTGTGCCCACACACTGACTTTGTTAGTATCTCCCTGTCTCAATTCACATGTCTCCATGGCTCTGCTGATTCAACAGGAGTATCTAGAGTCTTTGTTAGACCAAAACTGGCACAATTCTTGGATGAAAGTTAGGACAGCACATGAATGAGGAGTGTCAAAACATATTCCACATGCATGCAAAATTGTTGCTCAAATACAGTTTTTATCACTTGATCTGAGTTGTCAGTGCAGCAGAAAAAGATTTTCTTTCATTTAAAAGTTACAAAGTGTTTCTATCTATTTGATCTGAAAGTCAGCAGTTGCTGCTGGACCACTGCATTTGTAGCAGCAGCATCTCAGAATGTTCAGTTTACTGAAATCTAGGCTGGCATTTTGCATTGTTAAGACTACATAAAAAGCTTTAGCAAATAACCAAAACCAATTTCCCCCATCCTCCCACTTAAATAGTAACCTGGGCTTATATCACTGCTAATGTGAAACACTTGCTCACAGCAGCAAGTGGCAATTCTGGGTACATCAAACCCCAGGTGAGGAGTAATTATGATTCAATGTCAAGATTAATGTTGTCAAAATCTTCAAATATGTCTGACATGACAAAGCCCTCCTGCTGTCTGAGGATAGCCCAGACACAAATGCATTAGAAAAACTCCAGCTTTTCCCTTAGCACTCTTAGTGCTGGGCAAATCTCTAGCTGGTTCTCAAATAATTATGAAAAAAAAGCACTGGAGAAAAAAAAAAAAAAAGAAAAAAAGAAGAAAATAAGGACAGATGGGATGAAAATATAATAGAATCACCTATTCCATATAAAAACTTCTATGTGGGGGCAGAGGAGGAGGAGTGTTGAAAGATAAAACAAATAAATTTAGTTTAGTTTTAAAGTGCCCAGAGTTAGAAATGTTTGTGACTTCAATGGGAAATGTATTCCAGAGAGTTCTGCAAGCTCTTTGATGAATGTGTGGAATTGTCTCCTTGTCTCCTCATTACCACTTGAAAAAAAAAAAAAAAAAAGTAAAAGAAGATCTGACAATTCAAGTGATCTTCTTTAGCTTCTGTTGTTTTCCAATAGCAACAGGAACATACTTTTTTAGTGAAACACAAAATGTGGTTTCCAGAGCTACTTTTGCAGCATGCCAGGACCTGATTCACTTGTTCCAAGAGCAGCTCAGAAAGGTGGTTAGAGACAGTTTTCAGTACTTTATTTGTCCCAATTATCTGTTCCTGCCTATTAGAGTGAATGAAACATCATGGCATTGTTTATCACAGGCTTTATGTTCACTAATAACACTGTTGTTTATTACTTGGAACATGCTGCATGCAGTCAATGTGGGCTCCTTCCTGCTAATCCCCACAAGCTTTCAGACCCATTTCTCTTTTCTTTCACAATAAAACTATACAAATCTGAATCAATGTGGTTTTCTACCACAGTTTTTCATTTGAAACTTGCCTGCTATCATATGGATGAAGGTTTCTGGCCTTATTTCAGAGCTGTCCTTATTTATCATCCACACAAATCAAAATCCAGCACCACATACATCCAGCTATTTTGAAAATGGATGTTAATTCAATGAATAATAATTGGCAGTGTCTGAAAAGTTCAACTCTGTTTTACTTACATAAACAGTGCCTATGACTCTAGGTCTATCTTTGGTCTTTCTGGTCCTTTGTAATTCCATCAAATTCAGGAAAATACATAAGAAACAGGACAAGGTCCAGTGCAGTTCCAGCTCAATAGTCCAATGGGAGACTAGGCAGGCTTTCCTAAATGTAGAAGCAGGGCCAAAGGAGTCAAAGTTTACCAGAATCGGTCCTCACTAAATTAAAATCTAGTATTATGGAGAGTTGGACATAAGTCCTGACAGCAGCAAGCAGAACTGATGCCTTGGGAAGGCTGACCTGGAATAGAGACTAGACAGAGCTAAGAGAACAAAGTAGATATTTATTTGAAAGGCCTTTAAGGATACACCTTGGGCAGTACAAGAGCCTGGCCAGGGTTACACCCAAAATGGACCCAAAATAGTCACACAATGAGCAACCGGTCACAAGGTCTCACACTTTTCTAAGTTTTGATCCATTTACATGTTGGGATTCAATTGTCCAATTACAGCTTCAGGCTGTAAACTCCCATCCTTCTTGTTTTCTCTCTTCAGTCCACAGATTTTTATACTTTTGGGCCTGAAAAGATGTAATGTTTTTCCTTGGTCCCAAGCTTGAAAAAAATGTTTTGTCTACCTCCTTTGTGAAGAGAGCTTACTAAGACTTATTATGAGGCTCATAACTACACACCTAGGCAGCACAGAACCTGAAAAACATGAAAGCTAAAACTTAAGGCATCAGAACCATCTTGCTTCTTCCATCCTACAGTATTCAGAGATTTCACAGATTTCATAGCATGAACATCTGAATATGACTGTTCTGCAAAAGTCATTGGACATAGCACCATTCTGGCAGTGCAGCAAAACATGCTGGCAGGTGAGGGCTCTGCCTCAATGAGCCCTCTCACACAACAGATTAATCACAATGTGATTGTCTATCTCCTTTTCACATAATGTGATGAGCAGCTACTTAATCAAGAGGACAGCTACAGTATATCCCAAGATTCTTTTGGGGCTTTACTGAGATGAATGAGGGCATTTTCCCCTAAAGTGAAAATTGTAGGAAAAAATGTGTGAATCAATCTGTAATAAAAGATGGTTTTGTGCAGGATGGGGGATATAGTTGTTGTTACTGTTGTTTTGCTCTGTAATGTGGAAACATTTCATTTCCATGGAGTCAAATACTTTTGGTTCAGCTTGATAAATCATTTTATTTCTACTTTCCAGTGTATTTTATTTTCCCCACTGAGATTATCTTTATATGCATATCCACATACAATTATATTTACTCATTTAATGTTACAAAATAAAATCTGTATCATGTGGGATTACCATTAATGTTTTAAAAGAAACAAAAGATCAACATGAGAGATACATATTTATTTGTTTCACTTTATTAAAATATTTTTTCCTTTAGAAAAAAATAATGTTTCAACATTATTTCAATAAAGTAGGAAGATCAGAATGACTTGCTTTAACGAGTCACAATTTTGTCTGAGTAAAAACTTAATCTATATACAATCAATTACAAAGAGAAGTTTCTATATTAAAAATGGACATTTTACAGCAAAAATTATTTAGTACAGAGTGTAAAACTTTGTGAATATGTTCCGTAAGGTGATACTATTTGGGGGACATTTTTCTTAGAATTAGGCATATATTTTGAGTTTTATTGACAATGACAAATACTTTCTTTGTGAGTCTGGATGTAAACCTACTAAAGCAATGTCCACAAAACTGTCAGACATATAACATAACTGGGCTCTAATCCATGACTAGGAGTCCTACAAAGCATTGCAATGTGAATAATAGAGCCAAGTGACAAATGCCCCCCTCATGCTCTAGAACTGTGGACTGAGCTCTCTCAGTGTGTTTTAAAGATGGATGTCAATCTGGGCCATTACAGTAAAAGATTACACCACATACTTCTCTAAGAAGTGACTTGGTTTGCTAGACCAGTTGACAGTAATCACCACTAGTCTCTGAACAGTAAGAAGTCTAGAGATAAAAGGCAAAGAATGTGCCTGCAATAAAATAAGATGTAGCAAATACATGCCACCTTTATTTTAATTAGTGGCTTTGCAGCAGTACAAGTTTCAGACAGGACTGTGAACGCCAGTCAAGTTCCCTTGGCCTTGATATCAGTATTAAGATTGATAGTTCTTGCCAAAGTCTGTCACAACATTTTCATTGACATTCCTACCCATCCTAGAAACATTGAAGGTATCAGGAGTTTCTAGTCACATGTCTGGAATAAACCTCGTGAGGTCAGTCTGTCAATAGCAGGGCTAATCCTGATATTAGATGAGGTTGCAGGGAACTTGTAGTTCACAGTCACATCTCCAGATACAGAAATAAAGCAGAGTAATTATGCATTAAAACTGATATAGTCACTAGCAATCATTTGCTTTGTTGTTATTTTTAATCATGTACTTCCCTGTACTCCTTTGGAGATGTGCTTCTGTCATAGACTGACATTAAAGAGAGAGAAGGAGAGAGAATATGCCTGACCAAAGTGAGGGAAAATAAAATCAGTGAAATGATTGATTATCTCTACAAATTTTTAGCTATTGCTCTTGCTTTTCCCACTTACAGAATTTTTTTTTTTGGTCATGTTTTTTAAAGGGGTCTTGGTGGTCCTTATGCCAAGTTCAGGTCTCTGTAGGAGATGCTCAGCACAGTTTCTATTTTCTCAAGACATTTAATTTACCTTATATTTAAGAATACTTTAACAAGGATCATGCATGTTACACTAGCAGTAGCATGAGAAATGTTTCCCATTTTTCCACGGCTATTTTTAATTTTATTACATGGGTGACTTGAACACTTGTACCTTTCTGTAAAATAAAAAGATGCTTTTACCCATCTGATAAACTGAAGGACTGATAGGGGGAAAAAAATACATTACCCCTACTCAGTGTCCCTTTTTGTGTGTGTATGTGTCACTTCTGTCACATCCTTCCTTTCCCATTCCTCTATGTTATCTCTCTTCAGTTGCAAGGAATAAAAAAACATACCAAAACAAAAGAACAACCCTCCCTTCTATTTCTTAAACTTGAGTATCACCATTGAAGCAAGTGCTGAACTACCATTTTGCTATTGTTCTGACAATAGTCAACAATGACAGGTAGAAGGCAAAATTCAGGAAAAGAGAATATATTCTTTTTTTATGACCCCTCCCTCCCCCCCAAATGTTCTTGAATTACTTTTTGTGCTACTTGGTCAATAATGATAGCCAACACAGAACAGATCTTTATCTGAGAAAATACTACAGAATAGGCATTTTCTGCTGGATAAAATTTTGTTGCAGGTTTTTACAGTGACTGTTAGAGACAAAGCTGAGCAGAACATATTGGTTTTGTTTCTGTACTAGAAGTTTGAACTAATCCAGCTGCCTGCCACAAGTACTCTGGTCCTGGTATTTCACACTGTTAAGTCCTAAAGACTTGGCATTCCCTCTGGCCAAGATGTAGAATCATGGGAATGTTGTAGGTGGAGCTGATCCTTCTGAAGGTTCTGAGCTGTCTTTTGGAGTTTGAGTATGTGAATTTAAGGATTACTGTTCATCTTTGCCTTACAGACATGTGACCCTTAACAAATTATTTTTCTCTGTATATTAAACCTTACTTATAAAAAGATAGGGACCAATTCCCATTCCCTTTCTACTCTTTAGGGCAGTGCCTTATTTCTTTTCAATGTGAAACATATTGGTAAACAAGACCTCTTCAGCTGGACACCTAGGAACCCCAGTTTTACCTCTGCTAATGATACAATTCTTAACAGGTCTAGCTGGACCACTTTGGAAAATACCTGAAGAGAAACACTCTATGGCAGGGACTCAAAGGAAATAATCAGTGTTAGAATTTTTTTTTTCCTATTAAATATGCCAAGGCAAGTAAACACATTTGAATGGAGGTGTTTGTAGCACGTATACTCAGTGCTCTAGGCTGATAGTTTTCATGGCCTAAATTCCACTCTCAGTGCAGCCCAGACAACTTTACAGGCTTTGTATCTTAATTAAATCTTTCTAATGATTCAGAGCAATTTTTTAACTCCCACTTTACATTTGTTCACTTGCTAACACGTGCTGTATATATGGCTTTACATTCTAGAATCACATTATGGGTAAAGAATGGTTTGGAACTCTAAAACTCAATTTAACTACCATTCTAAGTATTTATTTATTTATTTCCAAATAAAACATATTGGCTGATACTTTATTGTAAATAACCTAGCCATTCAATTCAGAAGCCCTACTGAAAATAAAATAATCTTGATAAAGAAGCTTATTTACAAAGTTACAATAAAATACTGAGTAGTTTTTACTTTTACTAATGTAACTTCATCTATCTGCATAGTAATTCTCAACAATGCTAAGTTCTATTGCCCATTTGTAAATCGATACTCTTACATAGTACAAACAGATGTTAAATTAGTTTATAAAAACACCTAAGAACAACTGTAGCAGCAGATTGCTTTTAAGTAATAGGCAAGATTATAAAATTCAGATTACAACAAAATGCAATATCTTCATGTGCTAGCACAAATTAAAAAATATATATAATGTACAAAGTGCGAAATGGATCAAATTAAGATAATGCCAAAATAAATTGACTCAATATTATGTTAATATTAAAGAATTTTGCTAACACTGTGATCCTGCCAAAGAATTTTAATGTGTCTTCTATCTCTACTAGTGAAATTACCAGCAAACTAATAGTTTGAAGGTCTTACCAGAATTTTTTAAATACAAAAAATATTTGCAGCATATAAAAAAAAAAAAAGAAAGAAACAAATTTATGCAATGAAAAAATGGAATATCTGTTGCCACAAGTAAAGCAAAACCTGAATCCACATTTCTCATGTAAAAAACTTTGCAAATATGTGACTATTTTATTCAGTAAAGCCAAGGAATTACATTATAATAGAAACACCAACATAACCCTAACTGTAACAGCGCAAATGTCACTTCTGTAATGAGGCAGAATTGTCTGCTGCTTTTCTAATCTCTAGAGACATGATGCTACAACAAAATAAAATTTTAAAAAAGTAAGCCTAGAAAATATACAGGAAACTGGCTGGTGGAGGTATTCCTTCCCCCCTCTGTCTTTCTAAAGGACATGTTGCCAATCCAAATTAGGTTAAATAAGATTTAAAATTTATTCAGTGTCTATTAACAGCCTAGTAGAAAGAGATATTCATGGAGAGAAATGTGATTGACTAGCTGAAAAGTATTACAAATTGTGAAAGAAGAATGGACCATCAGACAAGTGCTGGGTGTGTTTGACTGAAATCTGTTTGACTATTGTCCAAAGGAAAATTTTGGAGGGGAGCAGGGGACAATTAGGCTTATTTGTGCTGGTATTGAAGTACTCATAGAGTTGATTTTAAATCAGCTTTTTAATTCAGACTCAGAGAAGTGTTTATTGCAGCCCCTGGAAAAGGACCAGCCCTGTTGAGTCTATGAGTCTTATACATTGTGACTAGCATTACAATGACTGACGCAACACAGTAAGTAAAAAAATAAAGTTCTCTTTCTCCCTCAGTCCCCCACCTCCCTCTCCAGCAGATCAATATGCTTGAAGAAAATGTCACAGACTCCATTGAAGGTAATAGGTTTAGATCACCATTACATTTTCTATTCAATGAACTGAGTCTGGTCCATTTCAGTTGGAAAATTCACCTGTTTGAAAAGATTCATTTTCTTCAATGCAGTAGAATATAACAGAGGAGCAGTGATGTCTGCAGTAGATATATATATATGTATATATATATATACACACACACACACATGCATACATACGTATACATATATATATGGTTCATGTGCATATATATGTATGTGTGTATATGTATATACATCCACATATGTATATATATCTGTAGTTCACCTGCTATATATAAGGAATAGTGAAACAAGGAGAATAAGAAAGAAGATATACAAAGGAAGGCTTAGACAACTTCAAATTAAATACTTTATTGAAAAGTAAAACAAACCAAACTGTTCTGTCTTCCTCATTCTGTCTTCAAGCTGCAACCTTAAAAGGTGCTGTTCCAGACTCAGAATCAGTGTTCTGAAACCAAAATATTGAATAATTTACCTAGAATTTAAATAGTGAGGGCTAGACCTTTTTTTTTTTTCTTTGTAAGATCATTTCTTGTATAGGGTAAGATTCTTCAACAGAGATTATTCAACCTCTGTTATGTGTGCAGTGCAAAAAGCAGTTACAGACCAACTTGATATAATATATAAGGAAAAAATGTGTCAAAGAAAAAGTATACGAAACAGATTTTGGGTTTATTTTCTAAATTTTGAGACCTTGCTCAATCAAACTCTTTAGCTTCCTGCGTAACACAACCAGTTGTGTTTTTAAACCCTTTGCATATGTTTTCATATTTTCCAAGGAAATTTGTACTTCTGATTGGAGATACCTGTGACAGAGGATCTAGAATTCTTATGAAGCTTTTCCAGTGTTTCTCAACCACTGAAAGTCTCAGGTTTACTGTTGGAGTTAATATGAGTCCTAGACTTTTTCAGGGTTTTCTCTGCTGGATGAAAGTGCACCTTCCTAGCTAACTTTTTTCCCTGAGAGGGTATGTGCAACTTGCAAAGAAATTATCCAAATCACTATTCTCTTTTTGTACTTTCATTTTACAGACCTGGCCTTTAAATCCAGAGCTTTAGTGTACAGACACCTCCACCTAAGAGAACCCTTCAGAGTATGAGGCATTAGATACCTTCATTGTAATAAAGAGATTCTTTAAAATAAGCAATGCAAGGTACAATTAATCTCTTCATGTTGTTCTAAGAAGCAAACGACATTAAATTCTCCTCAAAAACGTCTATTTCTCTCCATTAACTAAAAAGAGACCCAAGCTCAAATTGACACATGGACTGCAGAAAACTCCAAACCAGTACTCATGAGTCAGAGCACATTCCGTCAGCTGCTGGAAGAAATGGTCAACACAATTCTCCTTTCACTATACTTTTCTTTTTTTCCCCCCAAAGACAAAAATATGTTTTTATTCTTTTGTCAAAACACTTTTGTCACAAATATGGAATTCCACAAGCATAAACTTCATTGTCAAAATATTACTATTTTTAGATATTTTTGACAAAAAAAAGAAGAAAAACCGAAAGTCCACCTGTTTTATTTACAGGGCATGATTTTTTCCTCTGGAATGCTTGTATTTTGATTTTTTAAAAACATTTTCAAAAGATTTTTGATTTTTTATTTCATTTTTATGTTTCAGAAAGAAGCCAACTACCTTTTAGGAGACACGGAAGATTGTGTGGGTTTTCTTTTAATATATCTTTCTCAAGCTGTTTTGGTTTTTTTTTTGTGAGTCCCCATCAAAGGCTCATCCAGCATCCTTTCCCATCCATAATTATCCTAGATGTTTGCTTCTTAATTTTAGCTCATTTCGCATTATATTTTACAATTTCCGTCAGTCTTCCTTCCTGCTTGCCTTATTTCTAACCATGTTAGAAAAATGACTTTTAGCTGTTTGGTGACCCAGAAAGAGTCCAGTAGCAGAAATGTAATATGATTCTATCATAAAATGCATTTTCATAATGCATATATGCAAGAAAGTTGAATTAACATTAAAGTAATATACTGAGTTTTATGATGTCTCCTAATCTGAAGTGTTTATTTTTATATTTTGGTATTCTTTTAATGTATTACTACTGGATATAAAAAATATTAGAATACATGCAGGAATGTGTGAATACAGAAACACCATTCTTTGAAATCAACATTAACAATAATTTCACAAGACCACAAAAAAAGCTATTGCTAGTCCTGAAGAATACAGATAATCAAATTCTTTTTGGTGAGGAGTTCTATGTCAGCTGTGATTTTTTTTTTCTTTCTTTCTTTCCTTCCTTTCTTTCTTTTTTTTTAACCTTTGGAGGGAAAGGAAAGGCAAGAATTTTTCAATTTTTATGGTTCAGAGAAAATAATGAAAAATTAAAAAAAAAAAAAAAAAAAAAGCCAAGCAATTAAAACCTGAATGAAAGGAACTATTTAAAAACTGCATTGATTTTTGAGTTGAACTCATCGTTGTGCCTTATGGTGCATGACTATAAATCACTAGTACTAGTTAAATTCTCTCTGTCAATAGAATATCTAGATTATGGCAACTAGGAAACAGAAGTACTTTTAATGGCAACTCAACTGTGTGCTCTCTTTGCAGGCTGAGGATCAGTAAAAGTTCCACAACAGATGCTTTGGGCACACATAAGAAGTACCTGCAATCATTTAGCATTGCAAAGAGAATTCTGATGCTAATGAGGGCTAAAAATTGGATTCACAAGTTTACAGAGTACACCAAACTGAACAAAATTGTCAGCATAACATTTAAATTACTTTTTTGATAAGCTTGGCTATTTACAAATCATCAGACAATTACATCTTCCAAAAACTATTTAACATCAATTCACTCTGCCTTTTCAACACTGCACTTGATTAATTCCAAATAAATTGAAAGAAATTACCTTGCAGATTGCAAGAAACTGACCAAAAACAATTGCTACAGTTTTAAATTGCGTATCGTTAAACTAACTCCGCATAATAGTTTTCATTTGCATTATCTTCTCTGCTCCAAACATTAACTATTTCACAGAAAGGCAAAAATGTTTGAATTTGATTAATCTGATACACTGAGAGGACTGTGTTTATCCTCAAATTATCCAGCAATTATTCGTTAATTTTGACAATTAAACAACCCCCTTGAATAATAATGGAAGTATTGGAAAATTGTGTTTCATCTTTTACTTTCTCCAATTGATATTACCACTACTTATGCAAACCGACAGGATGACTGTAAGAATACATCTCTCGTCCTGGAAATGAACATCACGTATACAGGGTATGTTTTTACCTTACAAAGGGGACCCCAAAAATCCTTAAACATGGGAAAGTCAACTTCAAGAATAGGTAGTTTCTGTAGAGGCAGGAAATAATAAATATCTGCCAATATCTCAAATGCTAAACACTGGCCGAGGTTTTGTGAATGTGTTTTAGGGTTTTTTCAGCAAACTGTTTTTTCAGCAAACAGTTTTTTCAGCGAAGTGGCCATAATATGGGCAAGAAAGTCCTCTGGAGATGAGGGGCGAGGTTGAACTCACAAGCTAAAACATTCCCGACCTAGGATTTTACATTTGAGTGTTGTCCATAACACTGAAGCAGTTTCGGGTGAGCTCAGTTCAGTTGTCCACAGGTGGGGGTCTGACCTTGCGAGGAACATCCCAGACAGCACAGGCTGCCCAGGCAGCTGACAGATGTTCTGTAGCTCCCGTGACACATCTACAACACCAGGACTGTGATTTCCTGGACTGCCAGCTGAGGACAGGCAGAACACCCCATCACATCTGAAGTGGTACAAAACATCTGTCTGTGCACATCTGCATCAGTCCTGACAGAGTTAATGAAAGCAGGAAAGCTCTTCTGCTTGCTGAACTTTAGGATGAACTGAATACTCCTCATGGGCATGATTTATGAGTTTAGATACCCCAGTGGATCTTGCCTTGCTTCTAGTAGGCTTTCTAGAAGGTTATAGATTTCCTGCATCAGGTTTTTAAGGATCATTTCTTGTCTTCCTTGACACCAGCCTCCATTTTTATGGTCTTGGATGAACAGGTATCCTTACAATTCAGCATTGCAAAGGGGGTTTGGACTTTGCAATTGCTGCAGTTGAACAACAGTAGTTGCTTCAGTTTAGCTTTACATTAAAAGTATAATTTAGACTTAGTAAAGACATAATAATAGTCTGTACTTTAAATTAAAAAAAAAGAAGAAAAAATATCCACTGCAGACGTTTTCAGGTTTAGTGCAAATGTAATTAGTTTGATTTACTATAGCTGTGGGCCACCAACTCCATCTAGGCTTCCAATGAATAGCTAAAAAGGAGAGGCAGAGAGTCAGAGGCAGTCAGGGGACTAAGGAAGTGTGTGGTAACTGCTCTGACACCCTTACTCAAATATTGCAGCACCCTCAGGTAGGGTATTCATAAAAAGAACTCAGAGGGGTTTGGTGCTTGGTTTTGTTTTGTTTTGTTTTTTCTTTTTCTTTTTCTTTTCTCCTCATATGAGTGCTTAAAACTCCACAAGGTTTTCTATATCCATCTGGCATGGCAAAGTTTTGGCAAGAGAGGGATTATAGGGGTCACTTCTCTGAGCAGCTGTTGGAAGCTCCCCATGTCTGGAAGAGCCAGTGCCAGCTGGATCCAGGATGGGCCCTGCTACTGGCCAAGGATGAGCCCCTCAGTGATGATGCTGGTGCCTCTGGGGTAAGATAGCTAAGAAGGGAGGGAAAAATGCAACGGCAGCTGGAGTAGAGTAGTGACAATGTGTGCAAGCAGCAGCCCTGCAGACAGGCAAGACAGTGCAGAAGGAGGGGCAGGAGCTGCTCCAGGCTCTGGAGCTCAGAGTCCCCTGCAGCCCCTGGAGCACCCCATGCTGAGGCAGCTGTGTCCCTGGAGCCCAGGGAGAGCACAGGGGAGCGGAGTCCCCTGCAGCCTCTGGAGGAGCCCAGGCTGGAGCAGGAGGGTGCCCAGAGGAAGCTGTGTCCCCATGGGAAGACTGTGTTAGAGCAGGATCCTGGCAGGATCTGTGGTCCCTGGAGAAAGGAGTCCAGGCTGGAGCTGGCAGGACTTGTGACCTCATGGAAAAGACCCATGCTGGAGCAGCCTGTTCCTGAAGGACTGATCGTGTGGAAGGGATCCACACTGTAGCTGTTCATGGAGGAATGACCCCATGGAAGAAATCCATGCTGGCACTACGGACCCTGTGGGAAGGACCCCCACTGGAGCAGTTCATACAAGACTGTCTCCCATGGGAGGTACCCCGCACTGGAGCAGGGGAAGGATGTGTGTAGTCCAAGCCCTGAGGAGGAAGGAGCTGTAGAGACAGCATCTGATGAACTGATCACAGTCCTGTCCCCCATCCCCCTATGCCACAGTGGGGAGGAGGTTTAGAAAATTAGGAGCAAAAATCAGGAAGAAGGGAGAAGTGGAGGTGTTTTAAGATTTGGTTTTCCATCTCATAACGCTACTCTATTTTGATTGGTAGTAAATTAAACTAATTTCCCTCAGCCGAGTTTCTTTTGCATGAGACAATATCTGGTGGGTGATTTCTTCCCATCCTTATCTCAACCTACAAGATTTTGTTCTATTTGCTCTCTCCTGCCCAGCTAAGGAGGGGACTGATAGAGTGTCTTTGCTGGGTACTTGGAATTAATTCATCACACTCATTAAAAAGCCTGCTTTATTCCATATATAATCTATATAGGGTACTTCTGGAACAGTGCTCAATGATATTAAAATTAACACAAGTCTTGTGTTTTGGGAAGACAGAGAGGCAATACAAAAGTGTACTACCACAAATACAACTACCTGGCAAATGTTAATAAAAAGGCATTTAATTATACTCTTTCACATTCTCCTCTTCCTAATAGAAAAAGCACCGATCCACTCTGCAGTCTTTCAGTCCTCACTGTGAAAAATATCCCTGTTTCACAGACAGAAAGGGCAGGAGGCACTGTTTCAGAAGTCCTTTCAGGTTTTCTTCCTGTTATTTAGTCTTAATTAAATCTTTTCTCCCACTGCAGGACAGCAATAGTTATCTCATAGTTAACCAGTAATGAATAACTGCTACTGGTTAATGAGTAATCATTACCTCAACTGAGGCCAAGGGAAGCCTGGGGTTCCCTAAAGCAGGCCCCCTTCCTATTTGCATGCTGCAGGGTAACATCCCTCTCAATTTGGCCCAGAGACTTCACTCACTCACTACCTTATCAGCAACATAAATGCCTCTGTGGTAGCATGGGGTATTTGATAAGACTGTGTGTCACATAGCACTCAAACTCCATAATCATCTCTGAGCCACAGGAGCTTAAAAACAGAGTGTGAAGTCATCTTTCAAGTTTGAATGCACAAGTAAGCAAAGACAGTAATTAAACTTCAATTGGTATTTTATTTTTAATTCAGCTGCAAAGAGCAGAATCTCGCCTTCAAATTTAATTAACAGCCTTCCCCTCAGCCCCCTCCCACATACACAGCCAGCCATCTATCAACAGGGAGCTAAATTCTCCTTTCTTACAACCTCAGTGAAATCACAGTGGAGAATTTGGTCCAGCAGTTTACAGAGTGCTGATGAGAGCCCTGTCATGTAAGGAAGCACATAACTTTAAGCTGAGACTCCCTCCCACTGTTAAGAAATAACTGAGGATTTTTTTCTTGTTAAGGATCAGTGTGTCCTGTCTTATCTTTCTTATCCACTGATTTTGGCCTTCATTCTTTCTCTGTTTAGAAAATAGCAAAGAAAACATTAAAAAAACCCCAACCATTTAGTTCTTACTATTCAAAGGTGCTGTATCTGCATTTTTCTCCTTGAGACTGCCATAGAATATAACAGGCTGATTCTCATAGGCAAGATTTCCAAGTTCATGTCAGAGGTGATTAGTGGGAAGGAATGAAAAGCTTCCTTTATTGACACCATGGGAAGGGGCTAGGAGAAGGACTGCAGTAAGACTGAACAAAAAACCCTACTTTCTAAGTCTGGAGCTGTAGATCTCCCTTTAACTCACCTCTTTCCTGTGTATTCACCTGCTCTTTAAGCTTCTAAAGACCTCTGAAAATATAGGTTTGACAGTTCTTGTCAAACTCAGGTCAAACACAGGAGTCAGAAGGTAAAGTCAGAAATGGAATGAGAAGAATCACAAGGAGTGTTCTCAGTGTAAATGGTGGTGGACCCCAGAAAATAATGGCTATCAGTGAGAAGGAGGTGTTCAAACATGCCTTAGCCATATACTTTTTGATTCTTCCATGATATTGGCACACAGCACTCATGGATTGCCTCTTGTCATGTAAATGGACAATCTGCTCCCTAAACAACCATTTATCCTCTCTTCTGCGGTTCCATCTTGCACCTCACTATTAAGGAGTTACTGGGAAGCTCATGTGTCTCAGAAAATAACTGAGTTATAGCAGAGCAGATATCTGTAGGATTTCCCAAGGAGAACCAAGAAAACACTATCTCAAACTTAAATAATTCAGTTTAAATTACCAAGGTTTGAAAGATCAGCTGTGTAGCCATGTGCAACACAGGTGCACATTCAAGCTGTATTATCTGCAAAAAAGTGCTTATTTGGATTCCGGTGAAGAGCTGGTTGTGTTTTGACTACTGCAAATCCCAGCTCTCTCTCACTTGCAAAATGTTATGCAAGCAAACACAAAAAGCTTAAGGAAGATATGAGCTTTAAAGGAAATTACATGGCAGCTGTCTGTTACAGGGTTTCATGTACTAATTCTTTCTGAATTCCTGTTAATGTCCTCTGTCAGTCGCAAGCAGCTGAAGCAAACAGGCCAGTGGTCTGGTCCACTCTGTTAATCCTTGCTTTTGGATATACCAATTACAGTGAGCTCAGACAAGCAGCAAAATTAATTAGAGGAAGAAAGCTATTAACTTGCTCTGCAAAATTAGTTGTGTTAAGCTCCCTCTCACACACCTCCACACATAGGTGCTGCTTTGCTAATTGATTACTGAGGAAGGCAACTGATATTACTACCTATGTATGCATTCTGTGTTTTAAACTCCAGGGAGGGATTGAATGATTTTTTTGTTCCTGAGGCACTACTAAAATGAATATTAAAAAAGAGACTGTTGGATGCTGAAATTGTATGGCATGGAATTTTTGGATTAAATCCTCTAAAATGTTGAAGTGTTATTCCTACATGAATCTAGCTACATTTAAATTGGACGTAGCTGGAAATTATATTTCCAGGTACTTAAATATTTTCAAGTATGGAGGGCCAGGATGGATTGCCCTAGAAAGTGCTTCAATTTTCTTCTGTTAAGAGCTCAGTTTTGTTTCAGGCTGCTCAAATCTGCTGAGGTCACGAGAGAGCCATTCAAGATTAAAGAACCATTTTTTACATTTTTATTTTTTTTTAACATGTTATTGTTTGGATTCTTCACCCAGAATGAAAAAAATAAAAAAAATTAGCTACAGACCTGCTCACTGTCTAAATCATTAAATAAAGATTAAATGGGCAAGGGCTGTCCCAACTATCTTCTTTTAATGAATGAGGTCCATTAGAAATCAATCTTCAGAAGAAGACTGATCTCATTGGATCCCAGCAGTAATTACTACCTCACATATTGTATTGGTATCCTATGTAATCAGTAGATAGAAGCAAGCATTTTAAAAAGCATATGCTAGTGTAGGTTATTTTAAATATCTCCAGCTCACAGCATCTTAAAAAAAAAAAGTACATCCATTAATGCAAGTGCAGCTTGCTGAGTTTATGTATCACTGAGTTCTGATGTGTGCAGCTTTCCCAATTTAGAAGTGCTGCTTCAAACAACAAGGAGATGTCAGTGAAATGTATAATTACAAGAATATTTATTATAGAAAGTATTCAATACAAGGATCTATTTAATGTTCATGGCATTATGAGATGTTATAAGGAATACCAACAAAAACATGCATGCAATATTCTCAACTGTATACTATTAAATAATCAAAGATCCAATCAATGCAGGACTCTATTTATGTTAAATGTAGTCTTACTCTACACTTAATAGTATAATTTTATATTATTGTATTCTGAACATGAGCTTGAAAAGTTTATAAACATGTTTATATGACAATATTAAGACAGTTTCTTCCTTATCAAGATCTGTAGCTATCATGGTGACACTCAAGAGAACCTTGTTTAACTGGCAGTAGGTAAATACAAATAGCCTTCTAATAATTATAATATGTTGAATAGCAAGAGAAGCATATTAGAAGTGAAACAATATTGTCAGCCTAATTGAGTGGTGGAAGTAAGTTAACAGCCCAATAATGCAATATAAATTAAAACGCCATGAAATCATGATAATATAATAAAAGTCTAAATAAGATTCAGTGACAGTAATATCTCAGACCAAAAACTTCTTTAAGATACTTCTGCCTAAAATTACACACACGAAACTGCATTAAAGAGACATTACTAAGGCTGCAAAGTCAAGCACTCAAAACAAGTTAGGGAATGCTTGAATTAAGTTTGCCCGTGCAACATTAATTTGGCACCCTTGTGTGGGGGCATTATGGCACAGTCTTTAATTACATGATCACATGCTATTTTTTCCACAGGGTGCCTGCCACCTTTAGCTAATTAAGGTTCAGAAGAAAACTTAATTTTCACATTCTCTAATTTCTGCAGGCTTGACTTTGCAACCTTAATGATGTTATTTTAACAGAGGATTTTGGGTTTCTATCTGTGTGAGGAAGAGAGACAGAGGAGGAAGGGTGAAGGGGCAGGTGTGCATTCATCTCCCTAAGTTAAGAAAGCAAACATTTTAAAAATGATAGTCATCCCGTGGTGTCATACTGACAGCCAGCTAGGTCTTTGGCAAAATAAAAATATAAATTTAAATTCAGAAGCTCATTTTGCTCAAAGCAGTGTTACTGAGGAAAAAAAAATGAAGAGGTAGCAAAAATGGGCTGTCATCTGTATGAGATAATATCAAATTCAACCATTTCTAGCAAGCCAGTCAGTACTGGGGAAGGTGATGAAAATATGCATCTTCCACTTCCTAGACAAATGAGATGTTGAGGCTGTATCTTCCCCCTTTGTTTATTCTTCACATTTTTAAATTTGTGTCTAAAATTTTTATTAGTCTTTATGTCAGTATGCATATACATCCCATACATATATTTGGCAAGTATGCAAATGTATTTGACAAAAGTAATGAAAACCCTTACTTTTTGACATTAAAATACATTGCATTTGAAGGCGCTTTTGGGACACCAAGTAGAATTTTAGATTTCAGAGATATCCAGCAGCCTGGCTGAATTAATTCATTGGCTAACATAAGCAGAATTAAACTACACTAGAGAAGTTTATGATCTCTGCCTGCCTCAAGGTGTGGCTGAGGATGACTCTGTGCAGTGAGATGGGTGATATTAGGCTGTGCTTTGGATCCTGTCAGGCAGCCTACAGTTTTCTTACAGCTCAATGTGCAGCCTGGAAACGTACTTGATTTTGCATAATCCCAGAGTCACCTTTTCACTCTTTGTTCAGTTGTACATGGAAAAAAGAGTTTAGGAATGACCCTGAAGTCATATAGTTACCTAAAGCATAAATTAACTTTAAATCAACAAATTTCAGGCTTGACTATGCTGCTGAAGCTTAAATGTGGCCTGTGCCGTATTACTATGTGTGCATTCAGACTCAAAACAGACTTCAGAGTTTGCACTGCTTAGATGCTGGAATACTTGCAGAGCTTGCAGAAACTACACTAAAATCTCTCACAATTCCATGAAAAAAGTTGGTCATTTTGTAGTTTTCATCAGCTGGTAGAGTCTGACTTGAACATTTGGGGAAATGGGAACTGGAAAACTAGTGTAAGATAGTCAGGCATCCTCCAGTCAGCTGAAGATGGACGGAATTGTTCAAGAAGGAATCCCTAGGATTGTGTAGGACTACAGCATGAATCCCATGGTCTTGTACAGTGGCTATTTATTCAGCTAAAACCAGGGCAGATAAAGCTTCTTCTTTCTACTTCCCCCTTACTTATTTATTTATTTATTTATTTATTTATTTATTTATTTATTTATTTATTTATTTATTTATTTATTATTACTATTTTCCTACCTCATTACTTTAAGGGAAAATCTGAGAATGATCTTTCAGCTTCTTCCTAACCAGTCAGAATAGAATATCTGTGGTCAGGTTAAGGCCTTGTTAGCTTGTTTGTGTGTGCATTAGTGTGCATGTGTTTCTCAGAGGAAAAACTGTTTTTCTTGCATGTATGAAAGGAATTTAAAAAAGTAATTACAGTTATTATATGAGCTGTTGCATAATCTTTTTATATGCACCAAATTGGTGACAACTACCAACATCTAGACTGATTTGTTTTGCTTTTAAATTATGTTAATGTTTTCCCCTTGTTTATTTTTTAAACAGAAAATTAATGCCTGTTCCTGCAGTAGAAAGAGTCATGTTGATTTGTACAGCTGAAGGAAGTGACCTGTGGGTTTTCTCCAGCAACAAATTTCTCTTCTCATTTGGAAAGACCAATTTCTTTTGGAATGCCAAATGCAGTTCTATACCTCCAGGTTTTTATTTTCTTCACCAACTAGAAGATTCTAAACAGTGAATTACAGATATCTGCAAAATGCTGAACTGCATGGTACAGAAATGTGGTGGAAAAAAAATTAGATTTGTCCAGTAGTCTGGTCTAGGTCAACAGGAGCAGTTTTTCAGACTCGTCTTCATGTAAAAAAATTTCCTAAACTGAAAATACATTTCCCAGTTAAGAGCTGGAGTGAGGGATAAAATTATTTTTCCTCTCCTGTTTTTCTGTTGTTGTTGTTTTGATTTTGGTGGGTTTTTTCTGTTTTGTTTTGTTTGTTAGTTTGTTTGTTTGCTTGGGTTTTTTTTTTTGTTGTTGTTTTTTTGGTTTTTTTGGTGGGTTTTTTTGGTTTTTTTGTTTCCTTTTTTTTCCAGGTGGGCTTGTCAAGAGGATCTTTATGAAGAGGTAAGACTGTGTTCAAATGGCTAAGAACCAGTGCATTAGTCTTTCCCAGCATTACCTCTATCTTAATTCTCTCAATCCTTTCTCACAGTTCTTTTTTACTTTCTTTCTTGTTTCCTTCTTTCCTCAGGGTGGGTGGGCAAGTATCCAGACATGGGGAATGGAAGTCTTGCAAACCAGTGCGTGGGAAGGCTTGCAGACTGAATTTTCTGTTGATCTACAACCTGATCTTTGGCTTTGGAGTTCTCCTGACTCCCTTTGGCTTCAAAGGGACTCAGACAGGCCCATGGTGTTAGAGGACTCCAATTATATTTAATTACAGCTGCATGTATTTTTTTGAACTAGAGTATATGTCTGCAAGCCAAAGGACTGTGAAAAGGATTTCGTAAAGGCCACTCAGTAGACACTATTAAGTTATTCAATTAGTTTCACTAATTCCTAAAAATGCTTAAAAAGAATATATTACGTCTGATAAAGCAAAATAGTGATCACAATTAATACTTGGCCTATATAGAGAGATTTAAATCTGGTAATGAAGGGAATCTTGGAAGTTCTGTTAGATCTCATGAAAAAAAAAAAAAATCAGGATACCAGATTAAATGCAGATGAAACATGTGTTACATATTTCGGAAAAAAATACATAATGTCCACTGACATTTCTTTTCCTTGAAACCAACCAGAGCTTTTCCCTGTTATGACAGCAAACCCAGTCGTGTACAGATACAGACCAGCATTAAGCATTAAGAAAATCTGTTTCCTGTGCTTGAGGCAGATCCTGGCTCGCAGTATTTGTGGTCCTTTGCAGGGGAGGTGGAGGTAATCATAGAATTGTGGGACATCCTGAGTCAGGAGTCACAACAAGCGTTGAGTGTTATTCCTGGTCAATCTAACTCAGATCAGCTGATGATATCAATACCAGCCATGCCAAACTGACTATATGTCTATTTGCCCAAACCTTTAACCCCACAGTAAGTGGACAAAGAACAAGGAATTTGACCATCTTCAAGTAACTTCTATTAGTGTTGAGACTGATCTTTGTCAGACCACCCAAAGAGACCTCTCATGAAGCTTTCATTTTGTGCTGGAAATATTTGAGGCTCTGCTGCTTCCCAGTGTAGAGAGGATAGACAAAAAGAGCACCCCTTCTTTTCTTTTTTTTTTTTTTTTCCACTGACCTTCTTGCAAGGTTTAAGGTTTGCCTCGCTCCAGAGGATTGGAGTTTTCAGTCTTATAGCTAAAGCTCATACTTGTGTAAGAGCAGATTTGATCCAAAGACCTTATATTCCCTCATCAATTTCATGAGCCATTGCATTTCCCCATCTGTAGTGATTTTAAAAAAATACATTATATTACAGGATATGCAAAACATTAGCTGTGAAAATGGTTGAATCTGATGTTTCATGGTTTATCACAAGAAAAAGTCACATCAGCTAACCCAATATGCCTGGTGTCCATTTATGGAAATCACAATTAAACCTCCATGTAGCTATGACTAATTTTTTTTTTTAATTATTTATGGGTTCTTTTTCCAGCTCTTATACTACCTACTTAACACCTGAGGCTTTTTGCACCAACAAAATGAACTGCCTTTAGTATCTGAAAGAAATTATGATTGCTAATATACTCTTATTCTGTATATGCTAATATACTCCTTTACAAGAATGATGAGCCAGGTACTGAATGAAGTTCAGGAGCCAAGGGCAGAAATTCCCCAGAAAATTATTTTCTAGGTACCAAATAAAGGGAGAATTGTAGGAAGAATTTCAACATGGTTTATTTTCACTTTTAAGTGTCTGTGGGACCGAATGGGACACTAATGACTTGAGGAGTCACCATCTTGGCCAAGTGGATTTCAAATAGAAAATAGGAGAAGAGAAATAAAGGGAGAAAAATTGTACCTAGATGTGACTCTTGTTCTGCATAATAGAGTTAGTGTCAAAGTCCTGGTTACTATGCTATTGTAAATTGCCGTTAGCTTAATGTGCCAGTGCACAAGAAAAGGAAAGGCTGAAGGTTTTTGGTTGGGTTTTTTTTTACTTTTTAGTGAATTGGAAGGACCTCAGTTGTGTTTATGTCCTTTTTACAAGACCAACTTTCTTCTTGAGATCACATGATTTCTTCTGTGATTAAATAAATTTTAAGACAAATGTTGAAAAGATCTTGAATTAGGTGGAAGAAAAAGAATGAATAGTCTTGCTATGAAGAAAGATAAGAGAGCAAACCTTAAATTTAATGCATTTAAATATATGTGATCCTTAGGCTTATATTTATGGTATACCTAATTAATGGTAGGCCATTAATGCAAGCCTGTATTTCAGAGAAAGGTCTATGTTTAATCTATTAAAAATTACCATTGCCTTAGAAATAGCCCAGTGCCTGATTTTGTAGATTAACATGTTTTAGATATAGACACTATGCACTATGACCAGCTAAGATGATGGTCCTCACTACAATGTTTTTTTGTTCATAACTATCCTACTTTTAAAAGAATATTCTGCAAGATTTTTTTCCTTCCCCTTTTACAATAGGAAAGAAGTCTACCTGGGAAATTATCCAGCCATCCACAGAAAGTTCCCAGACTTTTTTGCTTCAGACAGGGGAAAAAAAAAATTACCAGCTAAGAAGAATACGATTTTTAGTTTACTGATGAGATTATGAGGGCCAATAGTCATCTTTAGACCAATTTTTTATATAAGGAACAATACTTTTCCTCACTTTAAAAATGTCTTAATTATAAAAATACAAGAACACTAGGTCCCTTACTTTTTCCACATTAACTCTTCCACTGAGAAGGAGTTACAATGAAGTGAGACCTAGTGGTAAGCAAGAAAATGATAGTATTACTATGTTATTTGGTATAGTAAGGGCACTCCATGTTTCACAGACATGGAATCTCAGAATCATGCAGTAGTTTGTGTTGGAAGGGACCTTAAATGGAATGTCTCATTCCAAACTCCCTGCCACAGACACAGACACCTTCTACTAGAACTGAAATGGAAATTTCTGGATCTGGAAAAGACAAACAGAGAATTCTAGTGCTGGAATAGCTCTTGGGAACCTATGGTCTCTGAAGGGCTGGGCTGACCTGAGAAAGTAAAGCCAGTGTATTATTGGATAGAGCACCAAAACACAGGGGTTCAGCTAGGTTGACAACTGCTTGAGTTAGCTCCTATCAAATAACATGATTCTTATTAATAGTGAAGCTATCAAGCCATGAAATTCAAAGAGAGCTTTTCGTGGCCTTGCTGGGTTGCACTGAAAGGGCTGCAGTAGTTGGGGCAGAAGTTTATGCACAGAAGATCTTGCCTTTTCTGATGAAGTAGGACTCTGATTAAATTCCATAGGTTTCAGAAAGCTATTTCTTCAAGGTTACACTGCCTCAAAATTAGAGTTCAAAACTCTTACAGCATTAAGGGGATCATCTTGCACTCTTCTAATATGAGTAGAATGGGGTTCTCATGACAAGGATATCTCTCCTGAGACAGTGCAGTCTATAAAAGATTGAGAATCATATTTTTTGTTCATTGTAGTCATATCTGTTCCTGTGTTAAAGGAAGTGTCAAAATATAAAAATACTTTGCAATATATCAAATTCAAAATTTTTCAGGACCCACCTGAGTCAATGTAATTGCTAATGAAAATTTCAGAATTATGTATCCACCATGGCCTGTATCTGGTGTTAATCTTCTGTGATTGGGACTACAGGGTCAGAATGGGATGTAAAATTCAGCAGAAGATGCCAACTCATCCAAACCAAGATTTTAAGAACTTTACAACAGCTGTTTCCAGGGCAGCTGAAATTAATAATTTCTGACTTTAAACTGATACAGAATTAATAATTTCATCTTTGTTCTGAAAAACAGGAAAATTCAAATCAGTGTAACAAAAGACTTGCCTATGAACATTTTTTTATTATTATTATTTTCCTTGAATCATGAATATTGAATATTTTGCTAGAGGAATTTCATCATATTTAACTTCAGAAACACATTTTTATTTTTTTAATTATTATTATAATTATTCCTATCTACATTTTTCATTCTCTTTTATGCCTAAATATAATAAAAAATATTACTATTCATACAAAACTTTGACCTTTTTCTCTTCCATATAACCCAAATTTGCATCCCTCTACTTAAATGTTATTGCTCATCTCTTTAATTAAATTGATGCAGAATGAATAAACAGCATCAAGGACTGAATTTTATTGTGAAGAGATCATGCCACGACTCCAGGTGTCAAATCCCCTGTAATAATATGTGCAATAGAGATGTTCATTTGCTGTCAATCAAAGACAAGAATCACTCTATTGCCTTTCTAAGCTCTTCTAAAAAACTTCTGTATTTTTTACAAGAGGATGAAGAAAAATATATTCTCCCTTCTAATTCAACTAAATTCCAAATTGAACATCATGGTGTAATGGACAATGAAAAAGATAATAAGCAAGAAATATTTTTTAATTCGTTCTTTGTTTTCTTGGTTTTTTTTTTTTCCTTTCCCAAAATTTTCCTTCACCCAGATTGCAGCAGTTTGTTTGGTTTTTTGACACCTGTGATGTCAAGAAAAATAAGATTTTGTTTAGAGGTAGAGGTAAAATATTTCTCCCCACAATCTTAAATTCATAAATATAAGAAGAATTCATATTGTGCTCCAAAATTCCTACAATAAGTGAGACCTGAGTCTAAATACACAATACTCATTTGCTGAAACTTTGCATGACATTACAGCATTTAGACATCATGGGTGTATTCCTCTGTAGGATGGGCCCTTAAAAAAGCTCCCTAATCTATATAATAGTATCAATAATGAAGCTTTCAGTAGATATCAACCTCCTGCTAAGTGCACTCTCTCTGTTTGAAAATCTTGCTAATTCAAGACCATTAAAATAGACTCTCTTAAAGACTCCATTCTGTCAAACACCAAAACCAGAGATATATAGAGAAAAGGATTTAATTATCACTGTTCTATATCTCGAACTGTTAGTTTTTTTCTGAGTAATAATTGCCTAAGTTTGTCTTCAAAAGGCATTTTAATGGTGTTAATACTAGTAAATATTGCTCATTTTGATACTGATGTGCTGTTTTAATAGTTCCCACGGTTTCTAAAAGTCATTTCTTATTGTTTTACTGTAGAAAGAATCTCACTTTAATTATGTCATAATTGTTTGCAAGCCATAGAATCTTAATTAATGCCAATGGCTTAAAGGCACATACTGAGCACAAACTTTATGGTTCTGTTTGTTTTCCAGGCTCTTCCTTCTGTAACAAAAGCCCTAGCATGAGTTCCTATGAGCTGCCTATTTCCTGTGGTCCTTTCTCTTTGTTTCTGATTTTTATATGGATATTTTGTAGTCTTCTCCCTCTTTCTTCCTCCCTGCTTCTGTCATATTTATTTGTGTGTTCTTCTTCCTCTTTTTAATCTCATTTCAATGGACGATTACCAATAGATTTCTAGACACAACACAAATATGTGATTCAAAGTTAAGAGTAGATAGGAACTACAATCAAACCAGAGAAATTATGTTTCTCTAAATATCTGTTTTTTTCCATGCTGGGAAACTTAGCCTCTTGCATGATGCTTCTGAATAAAAGAAAAAAAGAAAAAAAGTTAAATAACAGCTTTTTACGATACATCTAGAATTGGAAGACCTCAAGGAATTGTTCTTATTAGTTCAAATATCCTGGTCATGGTTTTGATGTATGAGCAAAAGTATGAAAAGGTATCACAGGAAAAAAAAATCCAAATTTTTTGCTGGAAGATAAATAATCCTGCTTCTCCAGTTGAATCAAAGGTAAAGAGACAAAAAATAGTTATAGCAGAATCTCACTTGGATTTGCTTATAAATCATTTTCATCACAGTAGTAGCTCTAATCTTCAATCCAGAGTCTCATATTCTAACTGCTGCTTAAACACAAAAATAATTCTGTTACCATGCAAAACCAAGAGAGACAACATTATCATTTTACAGAACACAAAGAAATGATACATAAAGAGATTAAAGAACTAAATTTTCAAAGACACTTATGCATGCAAGTGAAAATAGCTTTTTTTTCCTTGAAATATCTCAGCAAGCTACATACCTGAGTGGTCTATGTGTCATTATTTTCCACCCCAATCTCCAAACATACCAAAATAAGTATCCACTGGTATAATGTCAAGCAAAAATCACATTAAAGTTACTAGATGGTTTTTGGATTTTTTTTCCTGAACTGTATTTCGAAGCTTTTACTTTTTCTTTCCTCTTGGGAATGTATTTCAGCAAAAAAACCCAGGTCATAATATATATAATTGCTTTCACTTTATTTTAATGTAATAACAAATTTGAGACAAATTCTTTCCTATATTTGTTACTTTTGAGAAGAGCTCCTTTCTTCTCTATCTATAGGTACTTAAAATCACCAAAAGCAAAAATTGCTGGATGAAATTTCACAATCTGTAGTATTAATAGAAAAGAGGGGGAAATATTCACACTTGTCATTCTGGAAACTGCCAGTAGGGATTTTAGGAAGTCAGAAGAGCTTGTCCCACAGAGAAACCCTTCCTAGAGCAAGGGGACTTGCACTACTCTTGGAGGACCAAGTACTAATGAAGACAAGATTCTGGACTGGATGAATCAGCACAGGTCCAGCAGAGTAGTTCCCAAACCTGAAGTTGTGCTTATTCCTGAAATCCTGGCAAGTTCTCCTCCCTTACAGCAAAACCCCTGACTGATAGGAGTTCATAGCTGAGATCCTGCAACACTGGCATTAAATGTAAAGTATCTTAAAAGGGAAAGGACCTGGATGCCTCCTTCCTTCAAGGAGAGCAAAGATTGTGAGACAGGGATGGTCTTTTTCAGGTAAGCTATGCTTCCTTTAAATCATGCTTTACCATATAACAAAGCAACTCTTTACTGTCAGGGATGTAATCTGCCTGCAAGTAAGAGGATGCAGAATATCTTTTCCAGGACCTCTGACTCTCGGAAGCAAGTGAGATTTTTGATACCTGGTCTCTCCAATATGAGATTGAGACCATTCATGGAAACTTAAGTTTTCTAAATAGAAATTATAGAAATGGTATCTTTGTGAAAATATTTAATTTGCAAAGGAGGGGAAATCTTTGTGACAAACACTTATACCTCTTTAATTACAAATGTTTTGTATTTTCCCTTTCCTGTTTTAATGAAGGGAAAAAAAAAAAAAAAAGAGTAAATAAGAAATTAAATAATGCCAGTATGTATGTGGACGAAATTGCAATGGGATGAAATTAGATACAGAAAAATATCTAAAATTTAATAAAGAAAAGTGCAACAGTGTACTGGACACCATGTAAGTGATTTGTGTAGGACAAAATTGTTCTCATTAATCCATCTAAATATTTTTGGATCAATCATTGGGCTGACAGTTGTTATTCCAACCTGACTGTGAGAAAGTTTTATATGCTCAGCACCCATCAAATGCCAGCTTCAAGGAAATTTCACTCATTCTAATGAAGTTCTAGCATTATTAGCCAGTTTTAAAGATAAAATTTCATAGACGCCATGAGCTTCCCTGGGGCAAACACATTGAAAGCTTTCTGTAGGGATCAAGAACATGTGTTTGTCAAAACAGTGAAAAATATTTTCAGGAATATTTCTTCAGTGTCACACAGTGGCAGGGGAATGGACTTCTTTTGCCTCTTCTAGCTTACATTAGCTTTATCATTTGCTGGAAAAAAAGAGATAATATTTAGAAAAATGGGCCTTGGGTCACATTCTCAAATGGCGTATATTCCTGCATCTCTACTGATCTGTCTTATTACTTGGAATTCTGCTCAGAGAGAGGGAATCTCATGTTTTTATGGTTTCACCAAATATCCTTCCATTTCACCTTTCATTCTCCAGGGCAATGATTATCAGATGTTGAAGACAACATATAACTTTTTGCCTCAGGCAAATTCACAAATATTTGCAGCTTTGCTGCAAGGGAGAGGTAGAATATAATCATATGTGCCACAAAAATAGTTCTTTTCACAGTCAAGCTAGAAAGCTTTTTAGGCCAAGATTAAATTTGTCAATATTTCTGGAGAAATTAGCCCTTATGTACAGGGAGTAGCAGAGTGAGAATTGTTATGTTGCTAATGTAAGGAAACACGTTAGAATGCTCTGCCTGCATATAGACATTTCCAGCAGAGCTACTCACCCAAACTCCTTCATATCCAGTAGAGAAAAAGTGGGAACTTTTGGGACAATATTCATCTCAGGCCCATATCTAAGATGGATCAGATGAAATATGCTCTTAAAAGGTCAGGTTTTTCTCCTTGCCCAGGTAATGGTGACTATCTCAGATAGAAATATTTTTATTCCAGCATCTACAGTCAAGAATAAGAAAATCCCAATCTGAGTTTCAGATATGGCCATGCCAGTATAAATTATGCAGGTGGGAAGAAGTTGTCTGAAGCCAGCCTCACATTTGCCTTGCTCCCAAGGTATTTGAAGATTTTGTCATCAACTACAGCTGCCACACTGACGATCCTGCTGTAGGACATCTTCCCTGGTGCTGAACAGTCAGAACTCACCCCTTTCCCTGGTAGACATCGCACCCATGTCCCTTCCCATCCCTGTTCCCCTGGCATGGAGGAGCAGTGCAAGGGGCTCTGCACTGTGCAGGGTGGCAGAGCTGTCTCCATCTCGGGGTAGGAGAGTGCCACATCACTGCACCATCACAGCCTCGGCTGTGCTGTGTCCGTAACCGGCTTACTGCACTCACTTAAGTGCTCTATTTATGCAGTATTATCTTCAATTGTGCTACTCATTTTAAAATCTATTTTAGCCGCTCTCAGGACCCTATTCAAAAAGTGTGGCTATAGCCTACTGAAGTTATCTGGTTTAGTGACACGAAGGAAAAAAAAATAAAATGAGTGCCTGAATTACCACAGGATTTCTGCTTATAATGGGTGACTAAATACAGAACAGTGCTCTGTTTTAAAACTGTCAACAACCCATGGCCTTTTTTTTTATATTTACTTTAATGAGAATAACTCACAACAACAGCAGCTTGTGATCACTTCCATCTCATTGCTCTTGTTTACACACAGAGCTGTAAAACTTTACCTCTGCAGATTGCTTTAAAAACATAAATAAAAATAAAATCTACTTTACATTTTTGTTCCAACTGGTTTTCTTGACAGACAGCTGCCCACAGCTCAGTGGTTGCTCTGTTCAGTGTACTTTAATTTTCAGCTTTCAAGTTTTTCTGCAGCCCATTCAGAAGTAAATTCTCAGGGAAAATTGAGCTCTGTCATGGATGGATTAGTACTATAATAGTTGGTCACATATCTTGCATGAAACCTTTCAAAAGCAAGGCAAATGAGAAGGAAATGAAATTCATTTCATACTTCTTCAAGCACGCTAAAAGACTTTCTCTCCAAGTAATCTGTGAAGTACCACTAGTTTATTGGAGGTTCACATAACTACCATTACATTATACCTTGTCACAATCTCATATATTGGGTGACTGCTTTTTCTGAACTGATGGTACCTGCAAAGCGTGCTCCATAGGCACTGAGGAGAGAATATCGTTTCTTAGATCAAAATGTATAGGTCCAAGGAATGCCATAAATAAAGGTACTTGAAGCAAATTGGGACATTACAGGTCACAGGTCAATGAAATCTGAAAGAGAGAGATATTGAGGAGAAGTCGTGTTTGCTATGTGATGAACTGATACACTGAGAAAGAGAAGGGAGGGAGGGACAGAGGGAGGGAGGGAGGAGAAGGAAGAGAAGCAAGAGCAAGAGAGAGAAAGCATAATGAAGTTTTTTCTCGACAGTTAAGGTGCAGGAGGTGCAGCCATTTTCCTGGCAGTGTGGGAAGAAGCTATATTGCTTTTAGCAATCCATTTGGTTTCTTTGTCATTTGCAATGAAGGCAGTGCTTCATCCCTTAAGCACATCTGTGTGTGTCTCCCAGAGTGTATAAATATGTGTTTTATTTCTTCTTAGGGTAAGATAAACAAATACCTGCATTATTTTGGATAGTTATTTGATTCTGCCTTTTAGATGAAAACTATTTGCAGGCGAGGGGAAAAAGAAATAGCTGCAGAGATCTTGTTCATATGTTGATCGTGTCACAAAAAATTGTAAGTAGAAATATGGCTGATGTTTTACTGCTGGTGCAGATAGGGAAAGAAAAGGTGTGAGCCATGATTCAAGCACTGGTTCAGGTAAAGAATTAAACATAAGTTTTAGGCTTTTGGAAATGAAAAACCTATTTAAAGGCCCTGATAAATCAGGAGTTACTATTGCAGGTTTTTTAAACAGAATTGTTTTGTTAGGCTTCAAGTGGGGGAGTGTGATAATTTAAAAATATCTTTAGAATAGTGGCAATTGTGATTTAATTGCTAAGAAATCTGTTTTTCTGGTTGTCAAAGTACTGCAACACTAATTCAAACTCAGTTTGTTTGCATAAAAGTGTTGAAAATGTAGTTCATTGATATATTTTAATTGCAAAATTTTTCATTTGGGAAAAAAATACAGTTCTCAAAAACACCTGAAAAATGTTTGAAGTCCCAAAACAAAATCACAATATCTTTTACTTTCTCTGATTCTATTTTTTCTCAAAAATTTTATGTGCCAACAACAACAACAAAAAATATAGAGCCCTCCAATAAATATTAAAGAAAAAAATATTTTTATGAAAAATAGAAGTCAGTGACTTGTAGTCAGATCTTGCCGTAAAACCCCCAACGTACTAATCAAAACCAAACCCAAATCACCCTCCAAAATACAAAATTAAACAGATCAGCTTTGTCCAATTGCAGAAATTCCTATTAAGTGCTAAAACACCCTGGAAATTTAGCATTTAGATATGAGACTTTCAATCTACTGAAGAAGACATGACACCAAGTATTTTCCCAGTGAAAATAATAAAAAAATTTGATTTTATTGATTTTACGTATGTCAAGAATATCTTTAATATCTTTATCTTTATTTTTAATAAGAATATCTTTATATTTATGTCAAGATTAGGCTAATTTTCCTAATTTGTCTGCTGTCAAGAGAATTCATCTTCTAGAACCACCCAAGAGCTTCCACATAAGGTGGATCATAACTTTTTCTATTACTGTTATTGTTTAGGATTAGATTTCTATCCATTACAATTTCAAGGTAGAATATTGTGCACTGTGCTCACCCTTATTCCATTTATATTAAACAAGTGGAGTCCATGTTGTAAGGTATACTGAGCAAACTGGTCTGGTGGAAGATGTCCCTGCCCACTGCAAGGGCTGGGAAAGAGATGGTCCATAAGGCCCCTTGCAACCCAAACCGTTTGTGGTTCTTTGATTCTAGGAAACATCTCTCACCACAACTAGACGGGGTGCCTAGGATAATAATTTCTCTGATTTAAACACTGTTGATATGGCCACCTTGCCTTCTCAGATGCAGTTGTGGCAACATGTAAGAAGAGATCCTATGTACCAGAATTTCCTTGTGCTCTTTGAACAGAGATCAAAACGCAAGCTCTGACCTAAAACAAGCATCATGTAAACATAAACCAGGGGAAAGAATAAGAAAAAGCAAAACTCAGAAAAAATTGGTACCATAAAAAAATCTAAGACAATACACAGATAAGCCTAAGAGACAAGACCTTTCTATATATCAGAAATACCTCTCTTGAACAGCCTGAACTAATTTCTGTGAATAGAAAATGTTATTTCAGTCAAACCAATGGCAAATGCCTAGGAATAAAGAGAGGACTAGCAGAAAGCAGCAGGATTCTTTTTGGAGGTATGTGCTCCAACAGAAGGTGGGATCTTTAATTGGTAATTATTACCTGGAACTATCCACAGCTCTTATCCTTATAGAACTTGTATAAGGTTAGCAAATTTAGCTAAATGGGAAGGATACTGTTCCATAATTAACTATTAATACGGTGTATGTGGCCCAAAAAAATCTCTGCCCAAGAGAAGTGTGTTAAATGACACAGATATCTGATTAGTGAAGGCATGCAACAGATTACATGGAGAAACCTCAGCATCTTCCTCAGCATCTTCCTCAGCTTCAATCAGTCATTGATTGATATTATTTAGTGCTCCAGGTTAGCAGTTTCTGTCAGCCTCCAGGTAACTTAACAAAGTGGAAGACAAGAAGTTAGAGCTAACAAAGGCCTGAAAGGTTAACCTCCTCGTAATGCGAAGGGATATTCTGTACAGTGTGTTTAAAAAATACCAAGGAAGTAGTCCGAGAGAGAGGAGTTTCTGATCACACAATGGGAGAATAAAGCTCTCTGTGTTAAATTTTTACACTGTCTGCTGGGAGAAGAGAAGAAGGAAAGGAGCTGCAGTTGGAACAGGTGAAGTTTTCCAGAAAGTACTGTGGTTTCTGGTTTGGGAGGTGGATTATCTTTAGTTTTGTTTTTCAATAAAATCAAAAATATATGCTGACTTTTTTACATATCTGTATTCAATTCTAAAAAAATGTATTGATTGAGAGTAGCTTTTGAAGAAATAAAATCCTGGAAAATATCATATCTAAAACAATAAGAACCAAAAAATTGCAAGAAGCTCTATAGTTTTATTTGAAAGAGATAGAATGGTTTCCATTTGGGTATTTGAGAACTTTAAAGGTGAGAATCATTTCTTTTAAGTTCATCCCCGTAATTTGAACAAATCTGGCAAATGAGGGAGATACAGGAAGAGAGCACAAATTATCTCATTCTAAGACAAGTTTATGAGAAGGGACAAATTGTTTTCTTTAGCCTTGATTTACCCCCACAAGCTAAAGTAGGAGCCTATTTTGGTAGGTTAAACTGCACAGCTAATTTAGACTGCTGATATAAGGCAAGATTAATATTTCCAAATGTATTTTGATACCTCATTCCAAAAGACATCCATTACCTGAAAGAATCTTTTAAGTTCTGCTAACAACATGGCCATCCAGTGAACATAAACTAGAGGTACAAGATTTGTTTACCACTGGAGAGAAAGTCAGATGTACATGGTAAGACTTTTAGAAAGGCCAAAAACTTAGTTGGTATAACATTTCACAGTCCTAAAAGGGGTGATGGGTCATCTGCATCACTAAAGCTTAGGCCAAAACCCTCATATGTCCAATACTTGTGACAACAGAGTCTGAAGAAAGAAAGATCGGTGTGAATAAAAAAGAAAAGGAAGGGTTTTGGTGGCCTTTCAGCAGGGGGCAGTGTGCATTCCTTCATTAAAAAAAGATAGAAATATACCTCAGCAAACCTGAAGCTGCCTATAATGCAGGGGTACAAGGAGGTCATTAAGATATGCTGGACTTAGGACCATGAAGCAAATTATAAAGTGAGCAATGCTAAAATCAATATGATATTTGACTGTCAGCCAATGCAATTTGTTCAAAATAGGGTAAATTCACTTCTGCCATTTCCTCTTTTATAAGGAACTTGGCAGTCTCATTCTGTTGTCAAGTGCAAAGCCCTCTCTGAGATCTGACTAGGATAGAAATGAATGCAATTTTGAAATATTCCATAAATGCAGAGTGATACAGGGACTAAGCTAGGCGTGAAATCAGACTGAAACTTTTTATCTGCTGCGCATCAGGTTAGCCATGAGACGAGATGACCTTTGTCAGACCTTTTGCCTCAAAGCAGAAAACAAAATATGTCAGTATTTTGCATAAACACCACACCCTTCATCTTTCGTCCTACAAAACTGTATAAACATCAAGGTATTTAATTGTTAGTGCATTGTCCTTGCTGAGGTAAGAGAGAGGCCAGAAATTAAGGCTCTGCTGACTGAGTTTTGTACCTGCAGCTCACAAAAAGAACTGTTTCTATCTGGTGTTAAGAATGCCATGGTGGAACGGCTACTGCTGGGCCAAACGATGACCGAGTTACACAAATGTAAACTTGAGGCAGCTCTATTGAAGTCAGTGGTACCAAGACAAGGTAAAATTGGTGCTAGGATAAGAGACATACAAGCTAGAATTATACAAAATGTACACTTGAACAATGTCAAAGTGGCAGCATTTTGCTTAAGCATATTTCTTCCTCAAAGAATGGTACAAGACATCTGTCAGAGATTTCTATTCCTTCTTTTTATATGAATACCTAAATAGAAAAAATAGTTAATATAATTAGAGTTGTTATTATTAGTACTACAACTACCTCCTACCTTTGTATTTATAGCTGAATAATTAAGATTTTTATTTTTTAACAAAGTTTCAATGCATTCAGACTAGGAGTGGAAATAAAACTGGTAGTCATCCACAGAAAATGAATTATGCACCAAATTGTAAATATTCCATTTCCCTTTCTGATCTGAAAGTCCTCACAGAAATAAGAACACTTTATTTAAAATTCATCTGCAGTGACATTTCCTGGCTGCACAGAACACTCCCACAAATGCACAAGTATTTGGAAAAAAAGATAGCTTTTTATGAGAATGCTACCATGTGTTAATTCTGGTATTTGCAGTCAGTCTGCTCTCTCCTTCTCAAATCAAATGAAATACTTCCAAGTGATGTGCTGTAAAAGAATAGATGTAAATAAATGCATCTTTCAAAAATAGGATTTAACTTATTTATACAGTTGAATTTATTTATACTACAGGATAAAGATTCATTCAGATAAAATACCTATTACAAGACGCACAAAGGCTGAAACACAGGTTTGATACACTATCAGCTGGCAAATAAACAATGGGACACACAGATATGATACTCCAACTACAAAATAGATAATTACGTCCATAATCTTGGCTGCTTATTAGGCTAATAATATTATCTACATCTTATTGAGCAGTCTACCTGCAGCATGCTATCAATCCTGTCAAACTAGATTGGGATCTTTTAGTTATGATGACTTTCAAAGAAAATACAATGGAAACAAATTCATTATTTTTTCCATTATGTTATAGAATTTCTGGTATTTATTGAAACTCAATTCCTGTCATTTATTTTTTCTTCTACTAAGAGAGAAAAAAAGTCGACTAGCTTTTTTTCTTGGTTGCTACTTAAAAATCACATATTTGCATGGATATTTTGTTGCTTGATTAAGGAGACAAAACAGAACCAACCAGAAAATGAAAGACCAAAGAAGTCTCAATCTCAAAACCCACACTTCCTAAAAAATACCAAAAACCCTCAATCCAGCCAACCAGCCAACCAATCAACCAATAAAAAAGACAAAACCAAAACCCAAACAAAACCAAAACAGCACAACTGCCAGGATAAGCCAAAACGAGCTAACTAAAGAAAGAACAAGAACAGCAAGAGCAACAACAAAAAAACCCACCCAAAATACCAAAACAAGAGAACAAACAAGCACAGAAGACAAAAACCCCAAGGCCTTCAAAGCATCAAACGACTGTGATTTTTTTTTTTTTTTTTTAATTAAAAAAGTTGATCTCTTTCAATTTGCTTGGCTTTCTGGTTATGAGCATTTTCTGGAGAGCAATGTCTGTTCAATTCTTTTTTACAGGTTACAATGTAATATTTTGACAAGTTTACACAGAATCATTCCAAACTGCCCATGGAAGGAGAGTGCTGACTGACCTTCAGGTCCAGCTGACTCATCCAATGCACCTCATATTCGTGCAGCAGTGCCACTCACCATTTCAGTAAGGTCGGTATCACCCAGTAAGTGTGACTTAACCACAGCCCTTCTACTTCCATGATCAGGAAAAGACCCATCCAGAAGGCAAGTCATGGATTCTGTGATGGGTGTCTTGAATCATTCAGAAAAATCACCATTTACAGGGACCCTAAGTTTTGGGAGTCTACTGTCCAGTTAGAATGGGTTCATTTCACAATTGATTTGTGGAAAAAGAATTTTCAGACTAACTTACTAACTAACTAACTTGCTAACTCAGAAAATACGAACGACTTTAAGACCAAGAAGCTGTATTTCCCACATTTTGCCCCTAATATACCTAATTTTGGTGTTCTGAACTATGTCTTATCCTAAAAAGACAAAAATAAAAAAAAAATAATAAAAAAAGAAAAGGTGCTGTGTTTTTTTTAAAGCTATGTTGTTTAGGTCAGAATAAAAGGACATTGGTGTTTCATTTCCCACATGAAATCCCAGCTGATCTTTATGATGAAACATACAGAGATAATTTTCCTTTTCTCTTACAATTACATCTGCCTATTATTACAGCTTCTTCAATACACCCTGTACTTGTTCAGTGGCTCTTTCAAGCTCTTCTTTTCTACAGAGAAGATTACTTAATAGTAAAAACTCACTCACTGCAGTTCATACTACAAGTTTTTCAAAAATCAATTAGTATTAAAAAAAAGTTTGTCTATGTTTTTTTCCCTGTATAGTAACTTTAAATACTTGGATACAATAAATTCAAGCAGGATATGTTTTTACACTTTAACATTTCTCCTTTTCCCTACACAAACTACTATGCTGTTTGATGGCTTATCTTTGTAAAAAAAACCCAAAAAACAAACAAACAAAACCCCTCAAAACCATAAAACAAAAGAAAACAAAAAAAAAAAGGGAAAAATTCGGAGTTTGATGTCATAAAGCATAATGCCAGTTTCTAATTTCACCCTTTATATCTTCATTATGTTTTTAATGTCATTGTTCCAAACTTTCTCTGACTTCATAGCCTATTGTATTTTAATGACTTATTCCATTGTCTCATTACCCTCACAGACCAGAAATTCTTTCAAATACAGAGTCTAAACTTAAATTCAAAGAGAAAGAAGTCATTATCCCTTGTTCTGTCATCACTCCATGTTCCTGTCAAGAGTATCTGCATTGTAGCCTGTTTAGGCACCGGAAGGTGCTCCAAGTCCACCCCAGATCCTTCTCGAGACTGAGCAACCCCTGGTCCCAACCTGTCTCTGTAACAGAGGAGCTCCAGCCCCTGGATCATCTTTGTGTCTCTCCTCTGGGATCACTTCAGAAGGTCCAGGTCCTTCTCGTATCTAGAGAAGGTTCCCAGGACTGCTCCTGGCTCTCCACATGGGTCTCACTAGAGCAGAGGATTGGGGCAGAATCCCTACTCTCCACCTGCTACCCACTCTTCTCTAGATACAGCCCAGGACTCAGTTGTTTTCTGGGCTGAGCATGCACAGTGTTGGTGCAGGCCCAGTTTTTCATCCACCAGCACCCCCAAGTCCTTCTAGTCAGAGCTACTCTCAGCTCATTTTCCACTCAGAGTGTATGTGTGCTTGGAATTGCCCCAACACACATGCAGCACCTTGCAAAATATTAATGGTTCTCCTAAAAATAAAATGAGGAATCAATTCTTTCACACAGCAGGACAAATTCCCAAAAGATCTGCATTTATCACAACATACCAAGACACCTCTTTTTCTGTTTTCATTAATTACCACCTCTTTAGGTTAGAATCTTTAGGTTTGTTCTTCTATTGTGTTCACTTGCTAGAGGTGGAAAAAATCATCTGTATGTCTCTTGTGATCAAAGGCTCACTTAAGGACTAAAGCTTCAGATGCTCTTGAGGTTTTCAGGTGGTTTTGCATTCTGCAGTCTGTCACAATGGAGTTCCTTGAAAAGTTGCAGCAGTTAGGGAGAAAAATAAATTTAAAAAAAAGGAGAGAGAAAGGGGAAGAAAGCAAAAATAAGATAACTAAGGAAGAATTTATTTTACACAACTATCTGCTCAAAATACATAATACAGTGTATAAGGATCCTGACTTAGAGAAGTTAAAACAGGTTTTCAAAAACATCTCATAGCAAACCGTGTTCCCTGTTGGTCTCCATAGATTTTGTCCTCCAAATGAACTTCCTAAAGTCTTCAGTCAGGTGAACATTTAAACATTCAAGTTCATTTTATTTTGCAATAGCTTTTTCTCTTTCTTTTGCATTTTCATGAGCACAAACACTCCTTATCCATGTCCTTTTGCTGAGAGTTATAAAGTAACAGACAATGTGCATTTAAAACTGACTTTAGTGAGTAATCACTGATGTACCATATCAGTTAGACCGTGATGAGCCTATTGGAACCAAAGGGAAGATTCACATTCAATGAGTCTCTTCATTGAGAAAGCTTTCACTGAATTTTAGTTCAAGATGCAGTATTGTATCTGCAATATTGATGGCAGTAAACCAGACAGGCAGAGCTGAGTTAGGACCAAAATGAACTATTGGTGCATTCATCTGTTAAGATCATAGAAGTAGTAAAAGAATGGAACAAAGTAAGTAGCACAGAGAACGATTCAGCCATTGTATGCAGTTTCTTATACCAGCCAGTGAAACCTGACTGCATGGGGTTTTGGTTTGTTTGCTCACAATAGGTTTTTCATGTGAAGATTTTCCAGGTTTGTGGGAGTTTTATCCTCACAAACAAAAAAACCAAAACAGTTTAACAGAAACATAGGGACACATTCTTATATAGGCATAAATATTAAAAAAAAAAAAGGAAAAAAAGGAAGAATGAACATTCTTGCTACACTTAGGGTAGACTTCATTGTGCTTAATATTATTTTCAGAAAGTAATATTTTCAGTCAAAACTCAGAACTATTTTATGTGGGAAATTTTCTGTTGTACAAGATGGTTTTTGTAAAAGGTTCTTGAAGATCTTAAAAGTAAATCCTTTCTTGTTTTCCCCATTCTGTTCCATCCGCTTAATGTGTCTGTTTTGTCCATTGTTTGTTCTTTTTTGTCTGTGTGGGGGATGTTTAACTATTGACAGAATAATATTCAAATGAAAGTGTCTCCAAAGGAAGGAAATGGTCATGCATCTTGCCATTTGGGGGAAAGAAGGCCAAACTGCTCAGACTATGAAGAGATACTCCAACATTCACTCAGAACTGAGTCAAGTACATGCTGGTGTAGCTCTGCAAGTCTATCACAATTATGGGCTGCTGTTAGATGATACATGAAAAAATCACAAGGGCAGAAGAACAGCTGAAGGGAATAACAACATGGGGGTTTCTCCATTGCACTGAAAGCTAGCAAATCAGCAATACAGACAGTATCTATAAAAAAAAAAAAAATCCCAGAAATCTGAGTTTCAACTGTTAACAATCTGCAACATTGTTTTCTTCCCATTCTTACCTGTGTCCCTGAAGAAGTAGGCTTCATTGTCATGATCTAGAATCTACCTAGATTCTATCTAGATGAAATTAAGTTTTTTGAACACCTACTTCAGAAATCAAATTACATAGGATATCAAAAACATCTTTTCCACCTCCTGAATAATGTTTCACAACAAATAAATCGAGCAGGTCCTTTCTTTATTCTTAAATGATTGGTTCGGGCGCTTGATGTTTAAGGGTTTCTTTATTTCCAAAACTCCTTTTTAACATGGTCACCTAACTGCCTTTGTTAAAAGTAGCTGAACCTTGAACATAAATAATGCTTCAAGCTCTCTCTATATGCTGATTATTGTTGCCTCATAGAGATTTTTCCATGCTCAGTATATCAGCTGCTGTAGATTTTTTACTTCACTTGCGTATACCTTTTTTCTTCATTGTTATGTAGAGGGTATAAGCCAGTTAGTTAACAGTTAAAATATCTTCCAGGAACTAGGCAGCTCATTTCAAGTTATGAGATACCTAATTATATTTTTTGTATCTAATCTTCAACATCGCATCAGATAGTAAGATTTTGTTGCCTTACAAGTACACTTGATTTGGTAATCAAACAAGATTATAAACTTGCATGGCAAATGCGTAGCAACAACAACAACAACAACAACAATAATAATAATAATAATAATTACAAATCCTTTTTCTTGCACTTACTGGAGATTTGATTAGGCAAATGTGACTCAACAGGATCAATTGATAAACGCCAGAAGCCTGTGATATCAGACTAGATTATGTAATGGTTCTAGTCATGCTAAAAATCCTTAAATCTGTGAAATTTAGATGACATCTGATATATTTAGGTTAGGCTCGTAATGGGTTACACAGCTTGTCCCACTGTTTCCACTGGAAATATTAACGAGATAAAAAATTACAAAGGAAAATGGATATGGTTCTAATTGTGACATCTATCAACATGTTTAGGCTCTCAGATTCTGCTTAGAACTCCCCTAACCTCAGATTGATTTCCTGAAATCAATTAAATCAATGGGCAGCTTGAAACCAAAATAGGAGTCAGAACTCTTAAATCCATCTTTGGGACTGGGCCTAAATTGCTCCATTTGTGAATATTTGAATATATTCTATGTCAACATGTCTGTAGTGAATTCTATTCTCTGGATCATAGGCATATTAATTTCAATTCTGACTTTCTTTATGGCATTTGATTTCCAGCCATGAACATTACCTCCTGTTCAACAAGTTCCAGTGTAATTTTCCATTTTGTTTCATTGAGTTAAAGGAAGAAAAGAAACTGTCTTGCGAGTCTTTCATTTTATAGACAGCTGGTCATTTCATTAACACTTTTCATATTCTTGTTTGTCATGATGACTGACTATAGTAAAAAGATTTTCTCCCCATTAACATATGATAGAGCAGCACTTTTTTTCCCAGGGAGGTATTGATCGGGTGAGGAGTACATTTATTAAAATGTAACCAGCATCAACTTGCTGGCTTGTGCAAATGGGGCACAATTTAACCAATTAAATAGTCATGAAGAAGAGAAAAATCAATATTTCTTGGTTCTTTCTACTCAAAACTTTGCCAGCAAAACGGCCTATAAATTTACAAAATGAATAAACAAATGAACATAAATCTTATTATTTTGATTTTTAATTATGTATTGGGTCAGAAAAAAAACTTCAGAGTTATCCCTAAACCAAAACACTGGAGCGAGACTAACATCAGTTAGATAAATCTAATTCCATGATTCATAAATTACTATAATAAGGAAGCTTAATTTATATTAATCAAAATCAATTTCTTGTATTTTCAGATGTTCAGGTATTTGGGGTTTTTTTGTTCAAAAATTATTTTTATTATTAGTTGTAAAAGTATTTTGAAGGCCCATTTCAGAGAGGAATAAAAATTCCCCAATAGACAGTAATGAGCACTGATTGGACTGAAGACAGACTACATCATCATGTTTAAGCGTGGCACTTCAAAACATTCTTCTAGTCTCTATTTTTACTTCCATTCTTAAATCTAAAGCCATAGTTTCTATAGCAAATGTGTTTTGCTGTAAAACTCTGGGTGAGCTTGTTCACAACAATTTTAAATTATTCCAATGACACGCTGTTATGCAACCTCCAGAAAGGTGTCAGTGTACAAACACGGGCTACTAAATACTGTGCCTGGAATAAGGTAAATGGAAGATTTCCTTAGAAGTAAAAAGCCAGTATAACTCCAAAACCAGCTTAACTCTTATCCAGGTGCTGCAAACAATATGTTTCACACAGAAGATACTCCAGTATAATTTGTTGTGTCAAAAAGACGGATTGAAAGGAACAGGTAAGGGATGTAAATTAGAGATTGCATGGTGTTAAATGGGTGTTGCAGGACGTTTGGAAAGATAAGAACTGTTGTGGGGATATAGAACACTTTTAGCAGCTCCTGGAAGTGAAGTTGCACTCAACTGGAAAATCTCACAGCAGTCACCACTGGTCCAGAAAGAATCCAGTAAGTACATAAAAATTTCTCTCTTGTCTAAGAGGATCTCCAGCAACTGTTTTGTTTATGTTTTGGGTGTTTGTTTTTGTTTTTTGTTTTTTTGTTTTTTGTTTTGGTTTGGTTTGGTTTTGGTTTGGTTTTAACTTAACACACACCACAAAGTACAAGGTGTGCCAATTACAAGGAAGTTTGGTGTGGTTTTAGTTTTGTCAGATAAGTTGCTCAGAATTTTGCCTTTCAACATTTGCGAGTTGCACCTACACTGTGGCTGCAGTTCTTATTCTTCCTCTTGTTAGGCATATTTTATTGGAGATTCTTTCAACCAGGAGGGTGATTTGAAACTGAACAAAATTCTGGATCAATGTTTCAATCAGCTGTGCTTACACATGTACTGTTTCATCTAAAGGACATTTTTTATGCTATGAAGTGGCACATAACACGTTTTGAAAGGCAGCCTCTCTTGTAAATTGACACTAACTTATAAAAAACAACTCATGGAATACTGTTCTTTTGTCTGGATGTTTGTAACTAAGCCTGAAGGTTTACACTCCTATTACCTTAAACTCTAACAAATATTTTGTATTAAAGGTTTTTAAGTTAAAGAACTGCAATTAGACCTTTAGCACACAATCACTAGCAAAAAAGAAAAAAAAAAAAGTTTATTTTTCTCATGTTTGACTCTGCAAAACAACTTTTATTCAAATTATTCGGAAGAGTTTCAGGAGCTTCAATGAGTACTGCATTAAATCCTAAAAGATATCATTGTTTTGGTACCATTGCTATTTCCTCTGTTATCAGTTTTGCTGAAAACATAAAACTTGAAGAATGGTGGCCAGAATAAAATGAATTTCAGAATATGTCTCTGTGAGTCTTAAAATTAATCATCTAGCTTTCTGAGGGGTAGAGAGTCCCAAAGATCCAGTAACTAAGGAAGATACAGAGAATGAAATCAAAGTTGAAAATAAACTCATTAAAATGAAAGCAAAAATGAGAGGCACAAGGAATCTTCAGATAAAGAGAAATTACATACACAAAGAGGATCTTATCTGACTTCAGCAGATGATGAATAGAAACCTGTTGCTTCACTATGTGCAGATACATTTTGCAGTCTTGCATTAGAGACAAATACACGGTGCAAAAAGGCGAGCAGGTAGAACAGCAGGAAAAATCAGAATGAAGCAGAATTTTCAGTCATGTTTTTACATTAAAATAGTTGAAACGTTGCTGACTATAACTCTGTGCATAGCTGTATTAATATATACTGCATTCGTTTTTGTGGCATCAAATTGCAATAAGATTAACCACATTTAAGAAGTAGAACTTCTCTGAGTTGGACACCAGACGCAGAATTTTAAATGTGTAAGAAAGTCAGGATTTAAGCATAAATATATAGAGCTATTGAAGAATGGAGCACAGACAGTGGATAAATCTCATGGCTTCTTTCACCCTTAAACAGTGACACAAGAAGAACACGGGGCTCACTCAATCACTGCACGTATCACACATGCAACTAATTCCACTGGGGTTTTTGATTTTTTTTTTTTCCTGCATGGCACCCCCATATTTTACAGTAAGCAATTTCTGTGCTTGTTACAAAAACAGTGCTGAACTAGTCACTTACTTGTGTGGGAAGAGTCTCATTTTCCAAGGTTTTATTTTGAAAGTTTTCCATGCAAACTTCAGAAGATCCTGCAGTGCTGGAAGTATCAAGCCATTATTTTCAAAGTAACTGAGTGTTAGCCTGAATCTGATTTCAAGATTTATAAACAGTCAAAATCAGGCTTTCACATCCTGAGAAGTGCCTTGGAATTTCAGACTCCAAGGACAATTCAAGAAATGTAGCCTGAGACCAGTTCCAACTAGAGCGAGATAGTTAGTTAAATGTCTCCATGTGTAAGAAAAAAAGCTTAAAAAAAAAAAATGGAATGCTATTTTGTAACAATGTAATTCTATTGGGGTTTGTTGTATGATCAGTGAAAACCGGAGAGATGAGGTGCATGAATCGGCTCTGCAGTGGTTGACTTTCTCCATTAAAAAAAAGGAATAGTTGGGCAGACATGGGGAATTTGCTTGCTATTATAAAATATGTAAGTTATTCAAAGTACAGATTGTTACTGACCTCTCTGAGGCCTTTATTTTCATCAGAGATTTGTAGGAACTCATTTACTTCAAGTCTAAAGCGGCAGGTAGATTTTCCAGAGCAGAAACAATTTTCTCTGCTCTGCAAGGCCTTCAAAAACAGAAGACATTGTTCTTCTTACTAGCTCTATTAAACACTGTTTATTCTCTTTCAGGAAGTGCTCTGTAAGTAAGAAAAGCATCAAACATGTTAAAGATGTTAATTAACTGTTGTTGTGTTATATGTTAATATCACCAAGCATTCATCCTTCCTCCTGAATAGAGCTGGCAAATCTTCTGATCTTCCCTATTTCTATAAAGTATTAAACATCAGAGTTATGTTGAGTTTCACAAAGAAAAAAAGCTACAAGCATGTGATGAAAATTATAGCTTATATCTGTTTAAATTTAATGAGTCACTTGCCATCAATACATAAAGTGGCTCTGATATTTTGGGGGTGACCAGGCTGTTATTAATCCTGCCCATTGCTTTTAATGTGTGATAGAGCACTAATGGGTATTCAGTAAACAGAAACAATTAAGCAAATTTGCTGGAAAATGTTTTGGAAGGTAACACCCTCCTCCACTTGACTATAACAGCCTTTTCACCATGATCAATTAAACACTATTAATAAAACAAGATACTCAGCCAGAAATATATTTTTAACCTTGCTCCCTGAATTAAAAAATTCTGGAGTCACCATCCCCCCTCTTTCACATTCAGATATTACCAGATGTAAAGACTGGGATTTGCTTAGCCTAAGTAAACAAGCACCTAGGAATGGGAGAGCAAGATATATTTCCAAGGCCATCTGAAAAGTGGAACAAAAAAGAGATAGAATTATTTTATGGTGGTTCAAGGGAATACAATGGAAAAGAGGAAGAAATTTAACAAGGGAAAAATTAAAGCGCAACTTCTTGAGAAATTTCAGGTAAGGTTCAGCAAAGCATTAAGAATCGTTCAGTAGAAATGAAACCAACCCAGTGTGTCTCTGAAAGATGTTACAAACCTGGAATAAAGGATTTCTTACCCTTTTGCTTTTCTTGTCCTTCCTTCACTAATTTATTCTCTCTACTTTTCCTTCTTTCCTTGTTCAGTCCTCATTCCTCTTGTAGGCACTGTTCTTTTCTTTCTTAACATCCACTGCATTCAAAATTCAGATGGTATTTAAAAGGATCTTGTCCATTTCACTGGCTTTAAAAATTTGTTCTTCAGCTTATCTCTGGTCTAAAGGAAGGAATTTTAAGGGAGAGATTTGAAGTGAATTTTAGCTAATTGTCTCTGATATAAGGACACATCAGACCAAGAAAATTTTAGTGTGAAAAACATTAGGGTTAGAAGAGAATTATTTGTGTTCTTTTCAAGTAATGAAGTAAAATTTTAAAAATTGGCTGAATATCAGACAACTCCTTATTATTGGAATATGTTCTACCTTGTTCAATAGCCATCCCAAAGACAAAGATGGAATCTTTAGTTGTTTAAAAACTGAGAACAGTAAGCAGTTGAATATTCATTGTCAGAAGGATGGTTTGGTACTGAGTATTAGCCTGAATCTCAAGATTCTCAAAATTCAAGAATTTCAAGATTCTTTCTTTCCAACTGTTAGACAATATAGAAATTATCATGTCCAGAGTAAGCTTTTTTCAAGCTTACTAATGAATGAATGAGGAAAGAAAGAAAGAAAGAAAGAAAGAAAGAAAGAAAGAAAGAAAGAAAATAAGAGAGAAAAAGAGGTGAGAGAGAGGAAGAAAGGAAGGAAGAAAGACTTAAAATTAAATAGTAAAAAAGAGGGAGAGATAAGCTTGAAAAACCTAGACTTAATCCAACATTTTGACAGATTTTTTCTTGAAAAGTAAAAAGAGCTCCTTGTGATTGTCATCCTGACTAAAACTGTCAAAAATTTATAACCTTTTCAAGATTTTTTTTTTTTTCCTTTTCAGGAACTTTCTGGGGTCGTTTTCTTCCATGCATCAGCTGCCTTGATTCCACTAGAACCAAACCTGTGTATGATGTTTTGTACATTGGATCTCAAAAATTTTTTTCAGACTGTATGTTACTATTGCACTTCAAATTAAAATAAAAATTAAAAAAATAAGGAAAAGAGCCTTCATTTTTTTCAAGTCTTCAGTGACTCAGCCCTGGAATGAGCTGTTATATATGTTTATCCTTCTGAGTATTCCTTATTCCTACAATCAGTTTTTGATGGGGAACTTCTCTCTCTCTTCTACTTTCTATCAAACTTTACTAAACTTTCCTAGAGACTTTGAATTTCATATTCTAATGCAACAATCCCAATTCCTTCTTTATCTTCCTCCATAGATATTTGAAGATTTGAATATATTCCATCTTTTGGGACTTTTTGAATAAAAAATTTAAGAGCTAAATAATTTTTTACCAAGCAGATATGAAACAGTGCTTAAAGGATTGGGTTTGGTGTTCAGCTAGGAGTGGGTTTTTTTGTTTGTTTTTGTGGTTTGGGTTTTTGTTTGTTTGTTTGTTTATGTTTGGTTGGTTTTCTTATTAATGTTTTCTCCAAACTTTAGTAGTAATATTAACTTTTATACCTCTTGATTGTGAGATAGACAGCTATCCAAGCCTGCAACAGGTGAGATGTGGGAGTTTGAGTCGTTCTGTAATGTTTTTTTCGTAATGACTAAAGATCTATTTTCTGCTTACCTGAAGTGTAAGGTTTCCAATATTATGCTAGAAACAGCTTTTAAAAATAAAGCAATAAAAGAAAAAAACCAAAAACAGTTAAGTGAAAACATTTCCCAGGTCCTGATGATGTGTTTAACAGTTCTAACATGTCTAACGTTAAACTTTTGTCAACAAATCATGAGCAAGGAAAATTTGTACACAGAAATCAATTTACCATGCACCTCTTCACAACACTCACTTATAATTTATTTTGCTTATAAAAGAATTTACTTTTAAACCTAATTTTATTTCTTTCAGAAGAGTGCAGAAGAAAACACTGCACATTTTTCTTGCCTTGCAAAGGGTAAACAGGCAACGGGACGGGAAGCAATAAAGGTAAGGAACTGGGTATAAAATTAACATCTGTGTCTTCAATAAATGAAAAATTATCATGGAGCCACATACTGATTGGGTGTTTTATTTCCCATTGGGATACGATTTATTTGAAGGAAATGAGAAATTCTTGCATCGGTTTGTTACAGGAACATAAGGGCCAGAGTTATGGCTTTTAAATCCCCTCTATGCCTTCAGTTCATAGTCTAAAAATGTTAAATATCAGAGCCCCCAGAAAAAGATATCTGAAAAGGTGAAATAAGCCCAAAAGAGTCAGCCTTCACATATGGAATCTTACTTCTTACTCACATTATGGTTGCATGCCAGCCAGTTTTTATAATTATTATTATTTTTTAAATATTTTTCATTATCTGTATGTTCACAGATATGTACATAATCAAAATCTATTTGATCTCGTATTTCTTATTGTGTATTTTTTATATATAACATTGCACATTATATATTAAATATTATATATTAACAGGTTTATTATTTATTTTATGTGATATATCATATAAATAAATATCTTATTTAAATAAAAGCTTGAACATTGCTGAGTGCATGGATGCAAAAGGGAATGAGCTATGCAGACTAAGAATTTTGGGAATGACTTATGAAGACTAAATGTCCACTGTGTAAATCCTTTTAATGAATTTCAACATGCTACCTTGGATAAAAGTGAAGTTATATAGTTGGGATGGACATCTGTATAACCAACAATTGTGGTTTGTGTGTTCCCCAATCCTAAAATGGCAGCACCAGGTGGGTGCAGAGTCTTCTACCACTGTAATTCCCTGACCCTCTGCTTTTTTTTGTAGAGGACTGAAATTAGGAGAGGAGGAAGAACATGCTGAAGAGCTGAGCATCGTTACATGGAGTTGGCTCTCCATTCAAACAGGAGCACCTAATAGTTTCTCACAATAAGACTCTGAGGTTGTCAAGAAAGTGGTTGCTCTAGCAACATCGTCACCTGCTAGGCCTCTCTGGTCACCTGGATAAAGAAAAATTGGTCAGGTAACTGTAAAGCCTATAATAAGGCAGGGGCTTGGACATTCCCTCCTTTCAGGTCATGCTGGAAAGTGATGGATCTGTGGAAGTGACTTTGATTATTGCAGGACTTCTAAATTAATGAGACAATTGTGTATCTTGAGAATGGTTGAAGTAGTGCTGGGCAATGCATGGATAAAGCTCTGTCTATGGCAAAGAACAGCTTGGTGTATGTGTGATGAAACAGCTTTCCTCCCTCCTGCTGACTTGAGAGCAATAGCAGCAGAAGAAGTTGCTCAGTGTCAGTTGTGTTAAATGCAAACTGCAGTGATACCATGAAATCAGGGCTGTGGCTGCTTCTGTGGATATGGAAAATGAGTGCTTTGGAGCCCTGAAACTCAACAGAAAGGGCTTTAATAAATATTGCTCCTAAACATAACTAGGGAACAAAACAGCAACTTGTTGAAAGACTGTTCAGTTGTCTTTAGCCCTCCATTATAACATTTAGTTATGAAGTAAAACAATTTAATTTATTTATTAATATTTTTTTTTACCCTTTGAAACCATATGTCTTCTCTAGCTTCATTCACCTGAAATGTGTCTGTCCACTCTAAACCACTTGAAGGATGAGATGGATATGTTTTCAGAAATTTTTTAATTTTCTTTGTTATTTGTAGAGACAGAATAGTCAACTTTTTAATGGGTGGTAAAAGCTGCATGTTATGAATGCCAACCTTCCACGCTTCATCACTTCAAAATTCATCCCTAGATATTACCACTCAGAAATAGGTGAACTAAAACCACTATACAAATATGAAAGCAAACATTAAGGATATCTTAGATCTATCTCTTACATCAACTTCTAATTCTATTGATAAAATCATCTTTCCCATGAAGTGTGAATAGTTAAAGCTCTCCCCTAAGACTTTTATTTTTCTGAACATTTAGATGCTATTCAATATTTATAGCTACATTTCCAGTTGCACTTGTAAACACCAGAAGGTGCAAAGATTTGAAGCCTAAATACAGGTTGCTGAGCATGGTCAGATGTTATATTTCAGATGCCAATAAGGACATTTGCATATAAACTGTAGTATCAATATCTCATTTCACTAGGCTAAAAAGCTTGCTGTAATGGGCATTTTATTGTTTCTTGCCCATTTTATAGACTACATTTGCATTTAAAGACCTCAAGCACGACAGAATGGGATACTCCCAAATCCTGTGAGAAACAGAGTGTTGAGCATTGCAACTGCTACTAAAAATAATAGTAATAAAAAAGGGTGATGTGTTTTTTCCCCCCGCTTCCTATTCCCACAGGAAATCTTCCTGAGAACATTGGAAACTGTTTTCTTTCATTTTATTTTATTTTGTTAACATCCAGATGTTACCTGGAAATGCTTTAATAAAACTTTCTATTGTACTGTTACAAATATTTCACTTCTTTCCAGGCCAAAACATTAGGTCAGCCGGCACCCTCCAGTATGCAAGATGGCACCCCACTCTTGTACCATTATTTGTACTGTGGCAATTGTTCTTTGCAAAAGCATGTGCAGCTCTGAGATTTGAATTGTGACATAGACTGAGGCATGATATCGTCAAGTGTATTGAGGTGGGATATGTTAAAAAACCTATCTATTGAAAACTTTACATATTAAAGTCAAAATATTTTAAAAGTCAAGCTAATGAAAAATAAAGAATCTGCAGGAAGTGCTTGTTTTTCACAGCATGAGGAGAGGATCCAATGAGATACAAAGGAACAATTTTCTGCCAAAGAAAGTAAGTGATTTTCTTTTGTCAGAACAATACCTCTTGGTGAAAGTGCTGATCACAGGAGAAGAGAGAGTGAAAAGAAGTTGCCCTTATAAGCATTTCAACTCCAGGAACCATCATCAAAGAAATACCTATCATATTGCATCCTTTCCCTACCGTCATTGGAGAAAACATAGCTCCTGGAATGTTTGAAATCACAGATCTCTCCATGCTTTGCTGCTGCATCCCTGGTCACATGTCCCGAAGATCCTACAGGGAGTAGGGAACACTTCAGCCATTATACAATTAATAAACATTATGGCACCGCTTCCATGATTTCTTTTGTCTAACTTCAATGACCCTGTGATGATGTTCCTGTCTTCTCCTCTAATGTTAGTTCTATGATCTCATTTTCTTCCCCTGACACGTATGTCAGGAGAAGAAAACCCTTATGTCCAAATTTAGTCTGATCTAGAATATTTTCAACTGGTTAGTAAAACTTCTTTGAAATGCAATAAATTTTGAATCAGACAGCAATAGTTGGGCTGATTCTTCCTGCAGTGTCTGTCCTTACTGAGCATCAACAAAATGAAATTATATTCCTTTGAACTATTTCTCTTCATACTGTATTTCACAAACAAGAACGATCACTGTTTCCCTGAGTCAGGTGTACTGCAGAACACATTTAGGAAAAAAAAATTTAAGAACTATTTTTTTTTTCTCTTCATTGTCCAGACTGTGAGAGTTCTCATGGTTCTTTCAGACTGTCTAATACTAAACATACCAATTTTTGTCTGTTCTGTTTAAAGGAGGAAAGGGACAAATCCAGTACAGATTACAAACTATCTGAGCCCTCCAGCAAGTGTCAGCATTATCCAAGATAAACTCACATCAGAACAGACGCCTTAATTTACAACTAGGTTTTATATTCCACAAATAATTTATTAAGATACAGAACATTCATCCATTGGGATTTAGAAATAAGCTCATATCCTGTACAGATTGCACATTTTAGATTCAAATTGGAAACAAAGGAGTCACCAAATATTATTAACACAGCTGCAGTGCTGCAATGTATGCTGAGGGTGGCTTCCAGCTGAGGCAGTACCAGCGTGGTGCTTACTGGCACGATCAGAAGAAGTGTCCCACACGACGTGCCTAGAAGAGCCCTTTGGAAAGACAGGGTTGGATATTTTTCTTTAGCAATGAGGAGAAGCCTGGCTGCAGATGCATGCAAGTATTTCTTTGTTTTGGATAAAACTCCTCTTTCACTTTTGTTTACTTGTCCCATTGACTGAACTGAACTGGAGAGTTACGAGGCAAAGGGTTCTTCTAATGCAGTGGGTTTGCTTTAGTGCCTAAGTACGAAGTTGAAAGATGAAATATTAAGCATTCAATTAGAAAAATCAAATCTATTTTAACTTTATCTTATGTGCAGCTTTGCTACCATGCATTTGCAGTTCTTGTTTCCCATGCAGGAATATAGTCCATTTTAATTTGACACAGTCCATGCTTAGGAAGAATTCCTCCTTATGGTAAATTAACCCTTGCATTTTTCAGGAGACAGTTATAGCAAAGGTAGTTTACAAAACCTGCAGATACGATCTTACCTGCAGATTTCTGGCAGATGTTTGTAGAATACTTACGGATGAAAAACCGAGTCTAAGATAGCTGCTGGGTTCCTCTTGGAGGCAAAACTTGTATATATCAGTAAATCTGAGCAATTCCACTGATGGCTGGCTAAAACACTTCCAAGGTGGTGGAATTAGCGTCATTTGATAGAACAGCTGCCTCCAGTTTTATTTATAAAAGTAAATATGTCCTTTCTAAAAATGGTCTTGTTTGCTTTCAAAGAAGTCTGACAAGCACAAAAATCAGCACGGTGTACTTGCTCAGCACTAGTTCCACTAGCTACTATGAAACAAAAAAAGAAATGGCCTCTCTTTCCTACACTTTCTTTCACAGAAAACAAGTTTATGGCTTTTAAAGATCTTCTGTATCTAACTCAAAGTGCTCAACCTAATCTGAATGAACAGCCAAAGAGCTTAAGGATAAAGACTACGTCAATTACCTTGTCTCAGGATTATCTGCTTGATGACTGGTCATGTCAGAGAGGATTTTCAGTCTGAACTCACACAATTAAAAAACATTATAACCAAAAAAGCATAACAAAAAAAATTAAGAGTATCAACTTGTTTGACATCCAAATGCAATACAGATTCTATCATAAACCTGGAACAATAAACGTAGTTAGGACATAAATTGATGGGACTTCCAGCACCAGGTGTGTTTTCCACTGTTCTTCCTCCAGCTGGAGTGATGTTCCTTTTGGACAGAACAGCACTAAAATAAAATATAAATCCCTCCTTATCTCAAAATAAAACCAGAAAACCCTACTATAGTTTAAAAGAGAAAATAGAATTAAGTTTGTAATTTTTGGAGTGTGTGTTTGTGTTTATTTGATGTATGTTTGTTTATTTTTTTGTTTGTTTGGGGTCTTTTTGTGCACACCTTTCTCCAGACTAGATAAAAGCGTGATTCATAAACAAAAAATGTGAATAACATAACTTAAAATCATACAAGATTTTCAGAGAGTTTGTCACTGAAGTCAATGCACGGATGTCTCAACAGGTTAGTAGAGAACTTATGGCTCCTGACTATATTGGCAAGATTCTGCAGAGCAGGTTTTCCCTAGCCACAGGTTTGAGAATAGGCTTTGCTCTTTATTCTTTGTTTGTTTAACATTAGAAATAACCATCCAAGGAACACCATAGTTCCAAATTCTTAAGCATCATATAAATATTTATTGAGGCAGTCAGAGTCTGAAAAATTTCTCAATGTAATGACAGTGAGGGAAATGACAAAATAAAGTAATTTATTTTGCAAGTAGGAAACTAAAGGTCAGATGGAAAAATGCTTCTTTTGTGAAGTTACACAGGAGGTTTCTCCTTAGGGCAGGAAATCAGGGAAGTTAGGAAGCTTCACCGTAATATTGTCCTTCCTCAACTCACCATTTTTCACACATGTTTTACAGAAATCAGTATTTTATATCTACCAGATATTTCATTCAGACTCTTCCCTGAGTAAATGCAGTGTAAAGGTTTGCATGCACTTTTGCACTGTGGATACTTAACATAAAATACATATTAGTAAGCTAATGATAGAATACATAATATTATTTCTTTAATAGGATATATTCTGTATATGGTTGAACAAAGGCCTCTAGCATTAAGTGTCACTTACGTTGTTTCCCATTTTTCATGTACTTATTTGCTTATGATTCATTTAAGATTGTATACTATGGCCCCCTGGGGAAAAAAAAAAAATGAGTAGAAGAAAAATTCAATTGCAAATTAAAGAAAAGTACACAGATGTGCTCCTGCTTTCTCGTCTTTTAAGTGAACTTTGAACTACGGTGTTCTTCAAATGAAAATGAGTAAATAAGAGCACAAACAAATTCCATACAAGCTTCATACATTTATTAACAACCACGTGCCACTACAGAAATTGATTACTCTATCATTCAAAAAGAAAAAAAGTGATACTATATTCAGAGAGCTTCTGAACAAAAATTTTACCTTATTCTTGGATTTAAACAGCTTGCAATGTTATATATCTTATTTTTTCATAAATTTTACCTCCCAAGAAATCTGCTCTCCACTATTTACAAGAGAAAAAAAGCATCCCATGTACTAAGAGAATCTAATCTCCATGCTATCAAAAGAGAAAAAAGAAAAAAACCAAACAAATAAACTCCATATATATATATTCTTTAAAATTAAGAATAAGGCATACCATCTGAATGCTGAAAGACTTTTTTAAATGATTTTTTGAAACCCTAAGATCGTATCTGGTGTACCAAACTATTTAGAGGCAATTGGAACAAAGACTGAGCTATTTTATCCAATGCTTCATGATTATCAGAGATGCACAGAGTGGTGCTCAAGCAGAGTTTGTACAAAGGTATAATTGGAGAACAAATATGGCTTTATATATACCTTGTACAATAAATAATTTTAAAAGGTTCCAGAAGGAGAAGTATGCTGGAAAGGTAGTTAAGAGTAATTTTGTATTCTTACTCTTCTATTCTTGTGGGGGAAATAATTGTTTACAAAATAATGGCAATTATAAATGATTAAAAAAATGTGGTGTTGTGCATCATCCTTTTGAAAATATATGAATAGCTGATATTGTTGCAAAATAATAAGAGGATTTTTTTATCACAGTGATGAATCTTATGAGCAAGAATGCCATGCTGAACTTGATGTAGCAGAAGCTCAGTTATGTACTGAAGCTTTAAACAGACACCAGAAAGAGGAAAACATAATTCTTTTTAAAGAAGATAAATATTTTTGAGACTGCATGGATACTGGATGAGCAGATAATTGGTGCTGTAATAATGGCCTGACTTTGCTGTTAGGAAAGAGACATAATTAGTATTTATATTTTGATGAAGGCTAGATTCAAGTTGCCACTGCAGTTTTTGCCAGTGGACCTGTGCAAGCATTTGCAAAAGATTGAGGAGGAAAGGAATCCATATTTTACTTTTTCAGCTGTTCAGTGTTTATTATGCATTTCATCTGTATGAGCAAAGAAACATATGGGTCTCATACCACTACCACCTCTAGGACTTTCACTGTATTTAAATAAAATTATAATTTTGTAGATTGGGTGATGTCCAACCCAAGTGCTTGGAAAGGAGAAATATTCTCATGAACCTGTGAGGTCATATCCTTCCATTACTCTAAGACTGGACACTTGTTCTCATCTTCTCAGCTGAGAACCCAGACCAAATGTCCAGACCCTTACGCACAGGCCTGAGTAATGTATAGGAACTTTCCAAAAGTAATCTATTTGTTGTTAGCAAATCTTTACCAAAATTATTGCTGGAACACAATTTCTCTCACTCTGTAGGGATATCCTGTTTAATAGTTACTCCTTTTATTGTCTTTCCCTTTTAAATCACCTGCTGGAGTAAGTAGATCCTACACTAAGCTATGGAGATGAATATTAAAATGTGAGTGCCAAGGATTTCCAAACAACTCAAAGGCAAAGTAGAGAAAGTCAGTGAAGGGTATGGGACTGGAAGAAGATTAGGAAGATGCAATGCCACAAGTGTCTATTGATGTTATGAGACTTACTAGGTGCTTTGTTTCTCATGAATGTGAAATGGTGTCCTCTGCTACAGGCACAGACACGTCCTTACTAAGGAGATCCATCAGTGAATTGAAATGATTAAATATGACCTAGAAAATATAAAGAGCTCAAAACAGAGAACAAATACAGTTAATGACAATATGGGCATTTCAGATTCAGTTCCCTGTTGTGACCTCAGGCTGTGTTTGAAGGGGCTAATATAGGATCCTGTATTGGTGTTTGTAAAGTCTCAGAAAGCAAGCATCACTCCTGTTAGGATGCCCAGAGCACACCTTTATGGTTTATTTCAGAATCTTAATTTAGATCTTTCAGCATCTGAAATGTAGCGTCCTGGAACCACAGAGGGTGAAAACTTGATGCACAAGATCTTTGTACCACAACTAGAGTATGTTTTGTTCCTCTGTAGAGTAATTAATGGTGTACTAGTGAAATATCTCCATTCTCATTACACAGGTAGGAACCTAAGCATTCCTCTTGGTTGACTGAGTTTTCCTAAGTTACTATAATTATTGCTAGGAGTAGCACAGGCTCAGGGACAGTAAAAGACATTGGGGGTTTTAGTCACTGTAATACTTTGAGGATTCAGACCAGTTCCAATTGTTCAGGTTTATGACGGAATTTACACTGCAAGTCATGACTTAACTGCAGCAGCCTAGTGCTTGTCTTTTATCCTAAAATATGAAACACCTCCATTCTTGACAGGGAGAAGAAAGAGTCATGGATGGTCCTCTCATATTTCTCAGGAAAATACTTTTACCATAAGTAAATGCTGGGAAGAAGCACTTCCTTTAACTTCTCAAAGAGCTGGATAGGGCTTTGTGCATCTAAAACAGAGTGAAGCATGATTACACTTAGTGCTGTAAATACATGGAATAAAACTGGAGATTTTTGCGTTTCCCTTGCAATGTGAAGTGTCAGCCTTCCCACCCCTGGCACATCATTTCATGCACATTCATATCCCTTTCTAGAAGACCCAAAACCAGGACGTAGGAAGTAGGTTGGGTAGGAAAACAAGCAACAGTTTCAGAGAAAATTCCTCTATGTAACGGAAAGTCTCCTCTACCCTTGTTTAGGCTATTGGTGCTAAGCTATAAGGGATCTTCTGAGATATCAGTCCAGGGTCAGTTATCACCAGTTATCTCATTTTGAGTGCATGCTCATTTTGTATATACAGTTACATAAGAATAATAAGTATATTATCACACCTATTCAAGGACAGAAAATTTTCATTCTGATGTTTCTTTGGGAAACTGTCTTTCAGGAAACCTGTGCTTTCTGATGTCTTGCGGCTACAGCTTTTAGTTGTAGGAAAGTAATATATTCTAACTCCGCCTGTGAATATCTGGAGTTCAAAACCTGCTGATTAGGACATTCCTGTTCTAACTGTAGAACAAAAAACACAATAGGAAAAAAAAAAGCATGATTATTGTGGAAAGGTTGTTGGAAATGGTGTTTATGAAGGCAAAATATCCCAGTGCACAGCCCCATTTTTCAAAGATCCATTTCTTGTCTTTTGTCTGTGCTTTTGTTTTTGATGTGTGTTTTGTCGTTGTTTTTTCGTTGATTGGGGTTTTTTTTTTTTTTTTTGTGTTTTTTTTTTAAGGGAAAACCCTGTTGTCTTTGTGAAATGTGGTTAGCAGCTCTGCTTACTTCAAAAGTAATCACTTCTTGATTCAAACTGTTTCACTAGTAAATAGAATATCTTAGGACATTAATTATATGGGAGAGAAATCTGTGTGAAGGAGCTGTTACAATTCATTACTGTACAAGAACTATTCAGAGAAGAAAGAAAATGTAAGGATAGAGATAATTGTTATTGCCTTAGCTTCTTATGGTATTGGGGTAGATGGATTGGAAATGGGTTATCTTTCTCCCTTGTAATAAAGCGGGTACATACACAGACCACAAAGAGGAAAGTTAAAGCGTAGCCAAAGAGCATTACATCAGCAGAGCTGCAGACTGTCTGGTGGGTGCTTGGAGAGCAAAGCAATTGCAGGTGTGATGGTGTGCTAGGGGATTAACGTGTTAGCAGCTGGCTTTCTCCGAAAGGAGGAAAATAAAAGACAAATTTTCATAGCCAGAGAATACAAGTTAAGGGGAGCTATTCCAAATTTCAGGTGACTATTAAACATTTTTGCTTCTTTTATTTTATTTTTCATTCAATGTGTTACCTATCTGTTTATTTCTCTGCAGAAGTATAAAGAGGGGGATATGTTTCCCTTTTCATAGATTGACTGAATTATTATGTGCCTGTGACTTTATTTTTTTCACTGTTTAATACTGAAAGATCAGTATTCACTACCCTGAGTAAAGCCTTTAAACTAGAGTGTCATAACTATCACCAAAGATCACTTCTATGCAAGTTGAATAACAAAATAAAATAAAGATATAATTAATATAGAATTTTCTCACATAGTCCTTGTGGTTCATGTCAGAGTGTGTATGTGTGTGTAAAGTTACAATAAGGATCATATTTGATACAGTTTTAATAGGCTTGCATGAGTGTTTTTAATAGAAAATACTGAGAGTTTAAAGAAGGAAATTTCAACTTGTTTGTCCTCCTATTCCCCTGTCACAAGCAAATCTGCTTTGGAAACTGCTAGAGGAGAATGGGATCTGCTGTGTAAAACAAGTTCTTCAATTCCAAAATGGAAAATTTCACCTTTTTTCTGTCTTTTACTGCTCTGAGGAAAAAACAAACAAAAAAATAAAAACCCTAAAACAAACATCCAACCCCTCATATATTAAATGGATTTCTTTTTATCACAGGAAAGATAGTATTTACCAAAATATTGATAGTTATGTCAGTATATCCTGTAACTGTATGTTCACATGCAAGAATGATGTCTCACCACTGTATGTTCACATGCAAGAATGATGTCTCACCTCTTTCGGACTGCTGAAGTTCAGTTTCAGATTGCTAAAGCATCTGAATCCAGACATTGTGGGTGTCTCTTTAAATGATAGATGTACTTCCCCATTCAGTATCTTGTACTTTATTCTGATTAATTTGCAGATCAGGATGAAGTATACTTTAATTACTGTGCTCAGTAGGTTTGTTTGTTTGTTTGTTTGTTTGCTTATTATTATAATAATAAAAATAAAATTGTGCTCCACTTTGTAGAATTCTCATTTGCCAACCCATTCATATTTAAAGAACAATGTTTCATTCCAAAGCTGATCAATGATTTTCACTTGGGCCCTACTCTCCCATTTAGGCCAATATTGAGAACATGTTTCTACAGTGAAGTATTCCCAGTAGAAAACTTGCAAGTCTAGAAGTGTGCAATTTATTTCAGTTTAACTAGGCTATAACAATGTCCTCAAGTGCATACACATCTGTAATTTCTAGCTGTTCATCAGAGTACTGTGTTTTCAAACCAAGAGCTGAGTTCCCTAAGTTGTGTAGTAGTGGAGAGCAGAAACACATGCAAAATTTTGTCCTGTGGCTGCCAAACGTTCTGTGAACATCCTGCAGTGTGCTCTAACAGGAGGAAAACAACTCAGAGAGTGGCTGAAATAGCTCAGACAAGTTTGAAGGCTTCTGGGGAGGAACAGGAGAATGGTCAGGAATCCAGCGTGTCAGGGGCAAGATCAAGGCTGGAAAAAGGCATCTCTCACCAAAGAGTGATGACAGACACTGGTGTTTCAAACCTCAGTGGCAATGATAAAGGGTGATGCTTAATGATTATAGAAATTGATTATAGAAATCATATTACATTAGAGGTTTTAGAAGAACCTATGCTTGTTCGTGGTGCAAATCTTACCAACGATCCAAGCAACACAAACAAAATATTAAAGAGTTTGCTGTGAGTTTGGATTTATGGTGGATTTAAAGCCACAATGTTTGGTGAATGATGTCACAGGAGCAGGTCAGGTGCAACTAGCTCCCGTCCCATTAATCTCTCTTGAATAAAACTCATTATCTTTTCTTTATGTAGAAATTGACATAGTCTGTTTGACATTTTCAATTTCTTTCTGCCCTTTACAACTGTGCTTTTAGCCCTATGATTTTCACTGAAATACTACCCAGCTTTGCCTGTTATGAACAGTACTCATAACTTCTTAGTCTCCGGACTCTTTTTTTCAGATATTGAGTTCATTCTACTGACATTGTCCACTTCTCCCTCTGTATTTTATAATCTTATTTTCCCTTGGCAGTAAAATGGCCTGCCTAAAACTTCTTTCCATTTTCATAGCTCACTTTGACCTAAATTTTCACATTCTTAACCACTTCTTTTTTCCCCATGGTTTCTGCAAATTGCCTAGTGGAAAACTTTGGGTATTTTTCATTTCCCAGTGAGCATCTATCAATCTTATTCTCATCACTTCAGACATAACGGAAGTTAATGCAAAATTTCTAAGACTTTTGATAGAATTTTAGTGATCTGCCTAGGTAACCAGTCTTCTTACTGGCATGAGAATGCCCCAGTGCATTGCAACATCTTGCAGTGCTGAATGGACCAGCTACACCCCCATGTCCCAGAGATTTCAAATGAAGTTAATGGTTAGTGGTAACACAGCAGGAATGGCAAAAGAACAGTGTTCCTTTCTATAAATGCTGCAGCAAAGACACAGGCAAACAACTGAGGCAGTAACATTGGAAGAAAAATAAAAGTTCTCTAACAGGTTCTGAGTCATCCATTATTTCTGCATGTTTTATATTATGGCCCCATGCACCCTACATATCAAGAGCAAGATGACTCCATCACAGAGATGGAAGGGAGAGTTTAAGGACCATTGAACACTGTGATTTTTCTTACTGTATCACAATTACAGAAAACCTGTGCTAAATAACAAGATGTTGGTCTGCTGTGAAAATTCATAGTATTTGTGTGCTAGTCACATTTCTCGCTGTCATTCCCTCTTGGTGCTCATGGTTTAGCACCCTCTTGGCTTGTGGCATGCAATTGTGTTCAACAAGGGCCAGACTTAACAGATTGACAGCTCCTGACATGCACCAACATGCTTTATTCTCTTTCACATTGCCCTAGACAGGGGCCCAGAGTAACTCCACAGACACAAGCCTCCTTGAATGCCTGGGAACTTAATATCCAGAACCAAATATGAACTTCATGGTTGACTGACCATGCACTGAATTAAGCCTCTGTATCTAAATGTGATAGATGCTATCTTGGCCAAGACACTGACGTCCAAACCAGGAACTTCCAGTTCCCAGTAAAAGCAAAAGATCCTGCAGCTTAAGCAAAAAAAAAAAGCTTTTTTCCCCCTATATTGTGTCTTGTAGCACACAGATGGGCGGCAGATATCTCCAAAATTAAATGGCAGTAAGCTCAGGTTTATCTCTGTTTTATCTTCATTTCACAAGCATTTTAACTTGTTTATCATCTAAAACTCATATTAGACTTTACAGCAGAAAATGCTGCAGAACTTCTCACTTCAGAAAATTGCTGTTAGAAGTCTTCACTATGGCTGGAGGTGACAGAATACTCTTCAGTTCTCCTCTTCCAGTGGCCAGGCACTTGTGTAAAACTTTTAAGGTGACTACTTTGAAAGATGAGACTTTAAAATTCTTAAACTTCAGCATATTCTGAAAGAAGAGCTTGGGAACCAATGGTGAAGAGACAAAAAGGGAAGCAAAACTCATTTGTGAGATGTAGATAGATTTATAAGAACAGAAAATAGTATTACTATGATGTAGTTTAACCAATTAATTTTGCTCATTAGCTTGTACAGAAAATACTTACCTCATTGATGATTTATAGCATGACCTTAGTAAGGTGGGGGGAAATGAAACCTTGATGAAATGACATTAGGTAATTATGAGTCCATCATGACTCAAAGTTATTTTAACTTTGCTGTTACAAATGTGCTTTATACCAGGAAGGTCTTCCCGCCCCTGAAGCTTTTATACGATTTCTAGTTAACAAAAGTCTCTGTGAGAAATTTTCCACGTGTAGTGACTACAATCAAGTCACATCTTAGCCTTTTGTTTAATAAGATAGGTAGTCAGAGCTGCCTATGAGCCGTATTTAGAAGGCATGACTTATCCTTTCAGGCCTTTTTCTGAACCCCTTCCAATTTTCTCTCCATCTATATGGCAGGAACAAAAACATTTTCCATATCACATAAGATCAGGCCCTATTATTTCCTCCTAATTGCTAATCTCTAGGATTATGTTCAAACAGAAACATGAAAAGTATATTGTTATTGACAAGCATAGAAAAAAAAGGCAAATATCACATTTGTTAGATTTAATTCACTCAGCTATTTATTTTCCCTCTTAGAGAAACCTGTGATGAGTTAGAAGGGAGAAGCTGTAAGGATGGGATTGCTGAAAAAACTTTTGTCAGTGCCCTCTGGATGACAACCAAATGTGCCCCAACAAGCATTGCTATCTGGGCAGTTAAACTGATACATCTCCTCCCATTGCAGGGTCATTTGTTGTGACTCAGCAGGCACTTTGGGGACTCTTTATAGCCAGCATGCAGGTGTAGGACATTACACAAATGAAGTGAGGGCAGTTTGCGTGATGATCACAGCTGCAACAGTGACAGTCATTGACCCTGGCTGTTGAGAGTTATTTGCTTTGCATTAATCGGTAAAGCACTTCAGCTATTTATTTTTCTCCACTTTGCAATCCAAAGACATTAACACCAGCTTTGGAATGATTGCCAGAACAGGCCATTTCACTTGTCTTTTCCACCTTCTCTCTGGGTTATTATTCTAAGTTAAATATATCTTTTGCTGTGAGCTGCATGGAAGTGTCAGTGTCACAGCTCTACTGCAGGAGTGGGCTAGCAACCAGCTGCAATTTGAAAACTGCCGATGACACAGCCTTCTGCCAGCACAGCTCTGTCAGGGAAGGAGAGTCAGAGATGCTATTTTACTGACAAAGGGGAGAAAGAAGGGAAATACACTTTTAACAACAAAAAAATTTCACCCCTGAGGCTTCATCTCTTACATTGCTGCAAGGACCAGTTTTGCGAGCAAGGCTCCAGCTAAACTTGTCTGGTTAAAGAGTGGGCAAGGAAAATACCCCAGATGAGGCACAGTTAGAAAGTCAAAAATTGAAACAGGGGGGTTTGGCCTCTTTCAAATTGGCTCCACTCCTGTGATGAAGTTGAGAGTGATTAATTCCTGGCTAGGAAAGAACATTGTGGTACAGTGCAATTGTGTTATGGCTGTCTGTGGGTTCATATGAAGGGCCCTGAATATATTGAACCTTTACTAAATTTTCACAGAAACTCATGAATAATTGGAAATGACCTTAAAGATCATCCAGTTCCAACCTCTCCCTCCTAAGGGGACAGCTTCCACTAGACCAGAGCTCCATTGGTCAGAGCTCCATCCAATCTGATATTGAATTCTTCCAGGGATGAAGCATCCACAACTTCTTTGGGCACGCATTGCAATGTCTCACTATTCTTCACTTACCTTAATTTATTTCTATTTAAGAACTCCACTTTAAATTCAGGTGTCTAAACAAGGTGGTGAAAACTAGTAAACTTCCTATCCCACCAAAAAACACCACCCAGCCCAAATAAATCCTGTCTAAATCTTCTCTGTTGCAATACTTAAGGTATATATAATTATATATTTAAAATACTTATATAATTTTTTTCAAAATTAAATTAAGTTTGGCTACTACTCATTTTTTTAAAGACAAATAACAACAGAACTTAATACACACAGAGTGCTTTCTTCATAGAATTTAAGTTACTCTGTGTTTATTGGAAACTTTTTTATCAACATGAATATAAAAAAATAATAATAAAAAAATTCCAATGGAGATGTGAAATTATTTGAATGAGTTTACATAGCTAAAGACAAAGTCTTCCCAGCTTGCACAGTGTTTGACTGGTCAAGTTCAGACATAGCCCTACTCATGAAACTGGTCCTTGCAGTAATCCAAGAGGATGAAACCCTGGGGGTGAAATGCTTTATGTTGGTATAAATGTATTTCCTTTTGTCCTCCAGAGAGAACATTTTTTCCATAGCAATCATCTTCTTTGGCTGGAAACTACCTAAAAGGGGGTTTTAGATATCTATGTCTGTCTATCTGTCTGTCTAATGATGATTTTATGAAATTTTATCAAACTCAGGATAAAATTGCTGGCTAGAAATAAGAACATGAGAACATGAGAACATAAATGGGAGACATCCATCTACAATTACCAGTGTGATAACAGTCTCCCAGTCTAATGTCTTTACAATGCTCAATTTTATCCTCTGCATCTCTTTCTCTTTCTTTTTTCCTGCTACAAAACCTAATAAAAAGTCTTCTCAACAGTAAAAATTTAGGAAAAAAATCCTGAAAATTTCTTCTTATTTGATGAAATATTGGTTTTGCTTTGTGGGCAGAATTATACCAAACTACAGTTGTGTTAAATGGGATCAGGAGAAAAAGATCCTGGTACACAAAGAACCCTTCCGAAATGCATCATCTAGCTCTCCAGGTTTTTAATTATTGTTAAAAATAATCACAAAGCACAATTCTGCTGAAATCTCATCCAAATCTTCTAAAAATCTTGGAAAAGCAATAATAAATTTCTGGCACTGTCATAGTTTCATGCACACCATGTTTTCTGCTGAACTGATGTAATAAGAGAAAGAAATGAACTTCACAGGAATGGTATTTCATATCTGCTCTTTTGTATCTTGCAATATCCTTTCTGATCAAGTGTCCTATCTCTGAAGCAAGTATTGATTTTCACAGCTGAAATACAATGTCTCAGCATGCTAACCCCCATTCACACATACTTCCCAGTTCCAACACCTTCTATCTCTCTTATAATTATAAAATGTTAAAAGTACAGCTGCACATTTTCTTTAACATGAAGACATTTGTTAAAAAAAATCCCTCAAAATATCAAAAAAAAACCCAAAAAAACCCTCAACCTTCAAAATGTACAAGATAATTGGTAAATTCCAAATACCAACACAACTATTTTATACGTTAGTAGTGTTCATTTTTTCTCTACTTTTAGGGGAGATTTTTTTCTTTTAATTTTTCCTATGTCTCATCTTTCAGATATTTTAATTTCTTCTACAATTTTGTATATAATTTGTGTATTAATGTATATACACCTTTCACAAATAGTTAGGGTTTGCAAGTAGACAGTGGTGTTCAATGTGAACTGTACACATTCCTTCTACTTGTGCCATTAAAGAAACTGATGTGGGACATTCTCCTCTAGAGAGGTAGCTAATTTGTGCCTGTAATGGTAGAACTGCTATGTGAATATGTTCCATGTTTTGAATTTGTATGAAATCTTCAACCCTGTTTCTTCAAATGTAAGTAAATCTGTGGGATTGAGGCATGTTGCTCATTTGTCTTGAGACTGTAAATCCTACTGAGAAAGAACTGGACTCTCAGTAGTCTTTATATATATGTATATATAGTGTATATAACAGGTGGAAATGTTTAAAACTTGATCCGTTCAACCAACTCTCTTTAAGGATAATAAAAAACATACCTGTATCTTCAAAGGTACCTCTCCAGGCATCAGCAATTAACAACTCACAGGATAAGGCTCATTGAATTAAATCTTGACTCACTTAAAACTATGAGTATTCAACCGTGGTGGTGTGTTTTCACCTTTTCTTTGTAGGGGATCCTATTCTGACCCCCATTACATCATTGAAATCCAAAGGGACACTATAGAAATTTTAATTTTATTCTATTTCTGGGTGGAAAAAAAAGTGGAAGAAGTGACCCAGACTTCATTATTATAGAGCTAAGATGGCCCAGTAGAACCTAATGGCCTTCCAGAATGGACAGAGTGCCTAAAATTAATCTTCTGAAAACCAAGTAATGAAGCGTTAAGGTACACATCAATTCGACCTTAATTCTTCCTTCCTTGAGCAATGACCCAATACTCTCATAGCACACAGACTTATTCTCTGCCTTTTTGGATAGTGAAGAACTTTGAGGGAACAGGGTATGTGTAGGGGAGGATGGGATATGAAATCTTCTTTCTGCTAGGAATATCTGGCACTTTTGTGGAAGGTTTGAAAACAAGTTTTCCCCACTTACTCTGCCCAAAGCTCTGCACATATCTTCAGGATTCAACAACCCTTCTTGTGTCTGGCATGGTGTGTCTACGGACATCCTGAAACCTCTGCATGAGTCCTGTTTCCCCTTTCACTGCTGACTTTCCCAGCAGGAAAGAAAGACTCACATTTTTTGGCTGTGGCATGACTCAGCAGACCACATCCTTTCAAGTACAGGTTTAGCATACTCATGGGATGCAGGAAAAGCTGGGATTCATAGATCCCCAGATTACAAAAGCAAATCAGCTTTGCTTATCCAGCTAATCTCTCCTCCACTTAATACAGCTTTACTGAATTCAGCTGGAAAACAGATAATTCCCAGAGGCTGTCAACAGCACCCAGGAACTACAGTTGTTTCACGATTTTGGCCTAACTCTTCTTTACTTTCTCCTGTTTTCCTCCCTCTTTCCCTAGTCTCTCTCACCTCTAATTTTACAGCAGTGCTTCTGCATACCCTTAATTTATCCAACCACCCTTATTCCATTACATTCTTCTTCATAACTGGTATAATGACAATGTTACTCCATCCAAAAATGTTGTGAGTTTTTCCTATTAAGAGACTGCATATTAGCAATGCTTGACCTTAAGCACATTCAGGTCCACTGTTCAGCAAACATGATTATATTATCCTCACTGTCTTTCATCTTCCCCTCTAGTTAATCAGAGCTGGCGCTCTGTTATAATAATTCCCCATGTGGAAAAGGAGCCGCATGTCCAGCAGCCTTTCTTGTACATCTGCCTCGAGAATGTGTAATTTATTATCTTTCAGAAATAGTTAGAGTGCCTTCTAAATTAGGTCTGCAAAATTAGCAAGGCATCTCTCTAAAAGTTTGTGTTGTGTTCTTATGAGGTTTGGGTTGACTATTTTTTTTTTTTTTTAGGTAACAAACCGTGGTTCCTGTAAGACAGAGGAGATCAAAGGGATAAAGTGTTATGTGTCCATCCTTAGAGGTCTTGAAGGATATTTTAGGAGTAGTTATGAGGGTTGTGAGAAATGGCTTGATTAGAGGTGATTTTGCCTCTCTGAGGGGGAGGATGACTTCATTATTTTAACATAGAATCACAGAATGGTTTGGGTTGGAAGGGACCTTAAAGATCATCAAGTTCCAAGACCCTGCCTTGGGCAGGAACACCTTGCATTACACCAGGTTGCTCACTCATGCCTGTGGGTGGTTCTTTACCAAGGAACACATTCAAGATTTTAATGTTTAAGTTCATCTGATATCTTAAGCCGAGAAGATACTTGTTCTGTACAATAAATTGCAAGGAACAGTGGAAAAAAACATGGTTTTCCTGCTGCTTCTTTGGCAGGAGCATGAGTATAATTTGGTTTCTATGACATCAGCTTGCCTCTAGTTGCCACCTAATTGTTGCCACCACACAGCAAATCTGCTGCTTAATTTCTTGCTATTTCTGAGCATTCTTTTGCAGAGAGCTGAACACATCTCCTGATAACTTACTTCTCCAAAATTTCTTTTCTTCCTACAAGTTGAGGGAGTTGTAATTCAGATGAGGTAAATGCGAAAGTAATCAAAAATGGAGTAACCATTTTGAGTTTTAAACATGCCAGGAAAAGCACACAAAACAACCCAAACCAAAAGACTGTTCTGAGAATATTTCTCCTGTTCTGAGAGGCAGCTGATCTAAAAGCTAGGGTGCAATCCCACCTCTAAAATACCAAGTGTCAGAGTATTGAAATGTTCCATTGGAGACAGCAAATTTCAGTCTGACAAAGAATATGGATTTTATATAAATACAAAATCTGGTAGGATTCCAGGAAGGAGAAGGATCTGAGAAGAACATGTTCAGCCACATGTTCCACTTGATGGTCCGTGATGCTTTTAACCAGAAAATGGATCTCAGACATAGACACAGGACATCTGAGCTTCCTTCAACATAACAAGAGAATAATTTTCTCATAGTTGTTTTATTTTGCAATAATTTTCTCATAGTCATTTTATTTTGCATTCAGTTTTATCATTCAGCTAAAAATTTTGTTTTCAATTGTTTGTACAAGGACATTTTTGAACATTTTTGAAGAGGTTTAGATGAAGGGTGCTCCCAGCCTTATTTCATTTTGAATAGGTTAGGTTTTCATGACATTAGATTTCATGATATTAAAACAGTTCACCCTTAAAACATAAAAGGTTCAATACATAAAACAAAGTAATGCAACCAGCACTTTAATAATTTTTCCAAAAAGAAATAGAAATACATCTGAAACTAGTGAAACATGTACAGGAAACTTAACTACTCATTGTCTCACTGCACTCCATTGGTTTTCCAGTTATTTCTGCCAGTTTGAGGAAAAAAACCCGAACAACAAACAACAAAGAAAAAAAAAAACCCAAACTCAAAAAAACAAGCAAAAGCCAAAAAGAATGGGAAAATTAAAAGAAGAAAGGGGTTGGTGGGGAAAGTGAGACGAGAGAAAAAAAGAAAAAGAAGCCTTTTTAATAAAATTCCCATTGTAGGACCAATACCAGCCTGGACAAGAGTGCTGGATTCTTCTTTGTCTCATGCATCATCAACAAAATTTTCAGTAGCTAAGCTTGCTTTGCTAGATCCTCTTTCCTGGCAATGGCTCAATGACAGAAGAACATGGTTTGATTTTCATATCCCAACTTACAGCTGTACTACTGACAGTCAAGGGAAAAAAAATTAAAATTGTGTTTTGATATGAATCGGGCACATTTGATCCAAAAGTCACTGTGAGATTCTAAAAATGGCACTTTCTAGACACTTTTCTGATTTTTTCTATTTAAGCTTAAAACTACTGTTGAAGAGAATTCATGCTTTCAATGACATCCAAAAAAAATTAGAAGTGATGGTTTGGTTTCTTAATTCATTCTAATATTTTTTGTTAAAGGAAACATTCCTGCTAGAGTGAACACCTCTCTGTTCTCTGACATTAATTTCATTTCTTAATATGATCGTTCCAAGAAGTTTAATAGCAACCATATCTCTTTGAAAGTAGTTAGCTTTACATATATATATATATATGTATTTTTATATGTATATAAACACTGTAAGCATAGAAGTTACTAATTTGCTACAGTAAATAAAAAATGTATATGTTAGGATAAAAGTCAGGAAAAATCCTCTGCCAACATGTTCATAATCTTATTATTAAACATATGTGATGTGTGATGGGGAATTATCTGTTAATCCAAAATATCCATGGAGTGCTTGAAATACCTACTCTCTCTCTGATCAGATATATCCTTTCAAAGCAGGTTTTTGTTCTGAATGCAATTCATCATAGTTATCACATGTCACAAAGTGTTACTTCATGTCATTTTACATTGCAATGTGACATGACATGGTGCAATTAAGGAAACACAATGCAATAGCTCCTATTAAGAAAAAAAGAAAAAAAAAAGAAAAAAGAAAAGAAGGAAAAGCAAAAGGAAAAGAGAAAGAAAAAGGAAAAGAGAAAGAGAAAGAGAAAGAGAAAGAGAAAGAGAAAGAGAAAGAGAAAGAGAAAGAGAAAGAGAAAGAGAAAGAGAGA